>JAMWET010005192.1:232500-237500 GCA_024036415.1 Prochilodus magdalenae | reverse complement strand
TGTTTATTTTCCATTCACCTGCCGACTTCTTTCTTATGGCACCCTTTTTTCTCCTGTTTCCACGTATTTGACTAGGCATCTGCATGCTGAAGTAGTGTAGTTATTTGTAAATGGAACCGCCTTCCCCCACATGCTCTCAACTGTTACAAACTTTTTACCCTCCCTCTCAGCTGACAAGAACAATCCTGACCGGAAGGGTTCTGGAAGTGGCTCAACACACCGTGGCTCCGGTTCTGAAGGCAGCTCCCAATCTTTTCAGATTCGCAGACAGGGTGTGTCAGGGTCAGGGACCATTCAGGGGACCGAGAGTAATGATGCACCATCTAACAGTATCATCATAACCCCAAGCCCTGAGTCCACCCAGATTGATATGGGTAAGAATATGGAGATTGCTTTTGGCAGTAGATTTTTTTTCAGAATTTAGATGTGTATAAAGATGTTTGTAAACATAAACGATGGCCTGTGAGTGTTGAATGTTGATGACATTAGTCATGGCTGCCTTAATATGCTAACCAAGTACTCATTAGTTAAACATTTAGTAATGGAGAAATTAACTTAAAAAAATGCTGTTGGTAATTCACATCCTGTTTTCTCTCTCAGGTATGACTACCATTCCGCAGTGTGATGGAGGTGATAGTTCTCCCGTTAGTATCATCACTGGCCCCACTCTCACGGAATCAACTTCTGCTAGTGACATCCCTTTGGAGGAAAGCCATGAAAAAGACAGGTGAGAGGAGGAAGGATGGAACGTAGGACTTCGCCTCCTGGCACAGCCTTTAAGGCTCTTACACACCCAATGCAATGTATTTGTATAGTTTAAATGTCAATATATTTATTTAAACACATGCAGCTGTTTAGTTTTTAAGAACTTCCCATAAACCGCGTTAGCTTACAATAACCAATTATTATTTTTCCCAACACTGGTATGGCATCCTTCAAGATTATGAATCAGTTCATCACGTACCTCACATGGAATTATTGGTCAGCAGTAGTAACTCCGCTTCAGTTATGGTCAGATAGTATTTGTAAAATTATATGAGATTCTTTAAAGGTTCAGCTGTTTGTATGAGCCATTAAGAAATATTCCTGCTTCATTTTAAAATAGAGCTTAGTCTACACTTGTTTGGGATGGTCTTTTGAAACCTTTTGAATTTTTTGGGCAGATTTACTAGCCTTTACAACAGTGGGGGGGTCAATTAAGTGGGTTATCCGCTAAAAACCGTATGGTTAATGTACTTTTTGTATGTCATCCTGTTTTTTTACAGTCTAAGAAAAAAGTTTTGGGCTCAAACTGTGACTTTGTGTTTTTGATACCTGTTTCATTTTACTGAATGTATTCAGGTCATTTGAGAGCTCTAATCTTTGGGTGTAACCTCTGAGCTATTTCAGTGCATCAGGATGGCTGTGACATTTGAGTGCTTTAGCAGCTTTAGTGAAGCAGAGATTGCATGGCAAAATAGAGACGCAATTTGTTAGACAAATTCTACTCTTTTTTTTTTTTAAATAAATGATGTAAAATTAGGAACTAGCTGTTTTAAACATCTTGTTCTCTCTGTTAATAATGTGACAGGATAGGCAGAGTGTGTTTCAATCAAAATCATTTAAATTCATTTTTTAAAGCCTGTTTTAATGCCAAAAAATGTTGTTTTGGTGTGAAAACTTGATTTTGCATTTTGTATTTATTTGCATTGCATTCGGTGTGTATTGCCTTTTAAACCTGAATACAACTTAAATCTAAGGACAGAGGAGAAAATTAGGTTGATAAATAGCTACCTATAATGGATACCTATATTTGAGATCTAGAATGAGAGTGGGCAACACAGACACTGTGCTTAAGGCACTGCTGTGATAATGAAAAAGCGGACTGTGCTGGGACTGAGGAGCGTGGTAAAACTCCATCAGCGCTGTGTCCATGCTGTGACTGAGGAGCGTGGTAAAACTCCATCAGTGCCATGTCCATGCTGTGACTTCGGGAGCGTGGTAAAACTCCATCAGCGCTGTGTCCCTGCTGTGCTCTTGCTGCTGCTGTTGGCAATGCTAGCTCTCCTCCCTGTGGACAGCAACGATCGATTTGTCGCACTTCAACACTGTTCGTGCCTACTTCCTGTTCCCTCCCCTACTGCAAGATCTATGTGTTGTTGAACTCTATCCTTTTTCTCTTCCTTCTTCTCTTTGACCTTTCATAACATTTTCCCACTTGTTCCATGTGATTTTGGTATGGTTAGTTTTGTGGCACACCAGGAATAGTTTTGCATTTACAGTTTCTGTGCTTCTGTTTGAAGCTATAGGAAATATTCTTGTTTTGTAGGTAAATAACTGCAGAGAAACGACTTTATTGCTGCTTATGGCTTTTTCCGTGTGTGTTTGCACAGCTTTGTTTTATGTGCAAAACGTGGACAAGTTGGGTTATCTGTACATTCACTGATGACATTTTCAGCTAGTCGGCTCACCCAAACATGTTCAGTGTGTGTTCCTTGTATGCTGATTGTCTGGTTCATGTGTAAGAGTTGCCTTCTTTATGTCTGGATGCTTTGTTGTTGCCTTTGTTGCTTTGCTGTATTTGGTTGCCAGAGTCTTGCTGAGCGTTAGGTGGTCTTACTGTAGGTTAGATGTTGGGAAGGTATTGGTTGTGTCATTGACCGTGAGAACTGTTTTTGCTTGTCCTGTAATTCTACGCTGTCCCGTATTTTACAGACGGAAGACAAGGTGGGTCTTCACGAGTGAGACATGGATATTCTGCCAGCTTCAGCCTCCTACTGATTCCATATACGCTCCCATACCAAACACAGATAAACCTGTACTGCACACAACACCTATGTTGTGTTTAAAAATAGATTGCATATTTCTTTCAGTCCTTGTTGTAAAATTATTTAGAGAATTTGTGCTTTGAAGTATGTGTCATAGTTTAGATGTAAATCCTGTTTAAAACCTGATGAAGTGCTGATGTAGCTAATACTTCTGAACCTTGTATAATATTTGGTGGTCAAAACTGGCTTTGCTTGCTGAAACTTAAATTCAGCAAGTTACAAGTGGAATGCAGCAGTGCTTCTGTACAACTTGGTAGCTACATAAAGCAATTTTAGCAAAATGATTATATTGTATCGTTTTAACATCAGCAGTTTGTTATTCTGTCTATTATGTATCTTTATATATTTTTTGCATCAAGCCAGGAGAAAAAAAAACACAAGGTAGCTACATAGATCATGATTCAGATAATAACTAGAGAATAGCAGCAGTATACATGCAAGCAGCCATTGCCACTATGTTCACAATAGCTTGCTAGCTAACTTGTGAGTAAAGTTAACTTTTGCCAATTGAAATTCTTTATTTGAACTGATACTGTTTGACGTGAACATTTGTCAGAGATGCTTAGGAGTCATTTCTTGCAAATCCTAGTGGATTCTCAAGTCTCTGAAGTGTGGTTCAAACATTTGGAGAAAACTACATTTTTGTCTCTTTAGCATTGTTATATAATATTTGGAGAAAAAAATACAACACAACCTAAAACAGGTTAGTAGGTTGGTTAGTGTAGCAAGTATGCTACCAAAAAAAACAAAACTACTGAAGTTGAACCATGTTTAAGCATGTAAAGCCAGTGTACGACTTCCTACAGTATACGTAATATACACATAATCAAGCAAAGTTGTTTACTCTTTGGGCTTTTCGTTGTGAAACAATGTAGTCAAGTAGAACAACAGAAGCCATGGTGTTGCGATTACTGTGCATGAGATTGGAAACTCCATGGAGCCCAATTAACTGTCGTTAATATTTCATAATTTGAGATCTGTGGTGCTCATGTGCCCTGAGATGTGGCTAATTGCTTCTTCTGATGCTAATGATGCAGAGACAGAGGTAGCGGCTGTGCTCATTTTTAGCTCAGAGGGTTTTCTAATGGGCTTGCCAAGAGTAAACCCAGTTCATGAAGTAGGAATGAGGCTGTGTGGAAGTGTGCTGGTCTGATTATGTTTTATTTTGAACTTCTTTCACACTTTCCTTATTTCTTTTTCTCACCCTCTCAATTTCGTCAATGTTTTCATCCTTCTTTTGACATTATCTCTTTTATCAATGTCCATTCTGTCCGTTTTCCTATCTATTTTCTTTTCTCTCTCACTTCTCGTTTTGCACCTTCTCCTCTCTATTCCTCTCCACTTCCCACCTCCTTCCCCCTTTCCCCTTCCCTGGTGTGTATTCAGGGGTGTGCGACGAAGTGAGAGTCTGTGTGTGGAGCGGCGTCACTCTCGGCGTGGTGGCTCTGCACGGGCCAAACAGTCTCGCTCCCGTAGTGACGTGGACCTCCAGTCAGCTGCCACCTCCCACCCCCCTTCACCCTCCCCCCATCACCCTGTCTTGTAAGACTACATGAAGATCACATAAAACATGCACACTCAGCGTTTAACAGCCCTGCTTGATTCACTGTTTCTCCAGAAACACCCTCTCATATTAACTAGAGACAACCACAACTAATTAAATATCCGTTGTGTGTCAACACCTATTCATTTAGTAAATACCACTCAAAATTGATTGTGCTCTGTTTGAGAAAATGTAAATGTAAAAACAAAAGCCATTATGTATCTCAATGACTGAATTACCGAGTTACATCCAAATACATGATGTAGCAGTGCTGAATTTAGTAGGCTTCATCATGATCAACATGATCGAGAACTGTCTACTTTGACAGAAAGGACAAGTTGCCTGACTTGCAACTAACTTCAAACCATTGTTTTAGTCATATAACATGTAGAGTCAGGCGATTGTCTAAATAGTGCTCTATCAAAACAAACTCAAATGAAACTAAGTGGAGTGCCCATAGATAAAAAATGATTACTCTCATTTACCTTCTGAGCCAAACTGCTTAAATTACTGTTAAAGATCAAATGCTTTGTCTTTTAAGAGCACTTTCTTCCAGGCACATTGTTTTCTAGATGTGGTGAAGAGATAGCTGCTTGCTACTGGACACCAGCTAGCAGTTGCCTTTTATTTTTATTATTATTATTACCATC
>JAMWET010005192.1:162500-230000 GCA_024036415.1 Prochilodus magdalenae | reverse complement strand
TACTGGTATGCACACAAATGAGTACTCTTTACACACAATCCTCACAACAGTCCTACATACATATAAGCATTAGATGCATTCTCGTTTTTTATGAATCACACAATGTGATTGTAATTGTAACTCTTGTTCTTGTTTTAGTTGCAATCTATTTGTCGTTAAATGTTTATGTGCTGCTATTTGGGTCAGAGAGTAATGCAATTTCAATCCTCTTTGACAATGTCTTGTACATATTGAAGTATTGACAATAAAAGATGCTTGACTTGGAAAAAAAAAAAGAAAAAGAAAAAAATCACTGAGCATCCACTGTGTAAGACTGCTGTTGGTGCTTGTTTTGGTGCTATCATTAAATTTCTGGTAATGTTTCTGCCCTTCTAGGATGCAGAGAGTAAACCCCAATGCAGGAGACTACAGCTGAAGGATATTATCCCCATTGAGATGCAACGACTGACAAAATATCCACTTCTGTTGGAGAACATTGCCAAAAGCACAGGTAGGGCAAAACTAATAAAAACAAAAAAGCAAAATTCCCTTTTATTTGTTTTTTTGTTCCAAGTGTGTTTGTCTTTTATAATAATAATAATTATTAATAATTAATAATTCTTCCTTATTATTATCTTATTATTGTAACTGTAGTATTTGCAACTGTGTCTGTATGATTGTGGTGAGCATTACAATTGACATTGGGCAATTTAGGCTTACTTGCATAATTTAGATTACATTACTGAAAACCCAAATAGACTTCATATGAAAGAAAACATGACTGTATGAATCTGTGCCATAAAATAATTTATAATCTGTCTAATTTCTTTCAGTTAGATTTTTAAAAATGTCTTTGATTAGATTGTAAAGGTTTAACTATACTTCCCTTCATATGATTTTTATGGGTTATAAGAATTTATTATCTTTCACAAAGTTACAGATACAATTTACCTGATGTTTGTCTCTTCCAGAGGACGGCACAGAAAGAGAGTTCATCCAGCAGGCTGCTGAGTGTTGCCGTAAGATCCTAAACCACGTTAATGAGGAGGTGAAACTCATGGAGAATTTATTGGTGAGTATTTTTACTGTTTTTTGACAAAGACAATTTTTCTTTGTCTGTGTTTGATTAAATATTAGTAACAAAACATTTTTATTTTAAAATATAAATATAAAAATATTTTAAGCTATTTTAGAAGCTAAATAGAGGCCTGTCAGTTTATCTTCACCTGTTATTGGGACTTATGTACTGCTACGGTAGCTACATTAGCGTGCATCATAATTCAAACTACACAGTTTACAGTTAATAATTTATGTGGCATTTTTTTGTTATTTTACTATCTTTTCTTTTTCCTAGTCATTTTCTGCATTTAGCCACCTGCACAGGGACCTGTAACCCACCCCCCAAAAAAATTACATTTAATAAGAGGATGAATGAATATGAATATTGCATTCACTACACCACACAGACAAGGTTCATACTTTGCAGTTAAGAAGTTAAATGTAAATGATCGATGTATGTAAATGTTTGTTAACTTAATCTGTGCACAGTTTCTAACATGCCTGTTTTTCCCACTGATCTTCTATTTGGTGTCTCTTGAATGTCTGTTGTCTCCTTGTTTGTTGTTAGACTTTACGAGACTACCAGCGCCGGTTGGATACTTCAGGACTGAAGCCCAGCAATGACCTCTACCTTGAATATAAGGTAAGAGAGCTGCGTCTCATGTCGTGTGTCTGAATGTAAATTTTAGGTAAGATGTGATCTTAAGTCAATTGTAACTCTCTTTCAGAATTTTGACCTTACCATAAGGAGAATGCTTTATGAGGCGCCACTGACCTGGAGAGTGACCAAGGAAAAAGCTATAGGTAACATCTGGTGATGTTCATCTCAAGCCTTGTTAATTTAAGTGAAATTCACATTTGCTTCTTTCAACATGTTTCAAATATTACATTTAAAGTTCCAAATACATGCGTTGTGTAGGTAATGCATTTAAACGTATTGAAACTAGCACCTTTATGTTCATCAAAGTGTCTTTCTAAGAATAAAGATTTGAAAGTTTGATGATGAACGACATTAAAACCAGAAGATGAAACCATGGCATCTGGCACTTCTGTAAAATGTCAAGAATGCACAGCTTATTTGAAGGCCAATATGATGCTTCTTAAGAGACACTTCTCTTATGACATTTGCACCCCCTTGTGGTCAATTTAGGTTTTTTGGTCAGTCAGTAGGTGGTTAAAAACTAGGTCCAAAATGTTGAGATCTACACTAGTGCCTGACCAATATATTGGTTGTCTGATCACATGCAATATTGATAATGGTGATAGTTAGACAGGCCTAAATCTAAATATCTTTCATTTATATGTATAATTATTGCTAACAGATGAAGAAAACATGCTTATTGGTGAATTTAGAAACGCTAAGTGCCCCTAAACCATTGACAAACTTTATTATTTCAGTTTTTCCAGTTGTGCTATTTAGTTTTTTGGGGCTTTTTTGAAAGATCCAATGAAGCAGTAATGTAATGTAATGTAATGTTATATGTATGTGTGTGCGTGTATGTGTTTGGGTGTGTTGCACACAGATGTACAGGGTGTGCTGCTGGGGGACATGCTGGTTTTGCTCCAGAAGCAGGATGATAAGATGGTGCTGAAATGCCAGAGTAAAAGCATTATAGCTGCTCAGGAGGGCAAACAAATGCTGAGTCCCATCATCAAGCTGGATTCTGCTTTTCTTCGTGACGTGGCCACAGGTGTGTATCCTTGCAGGTTTCCACATGTTGGAGAAATGGTGTTTGTTTACTGTTGTACGTAGAATATCACACCTTTTTTCCCCTCTACATCAGATCGCAAAGCTTTCTATGTGATCTTCACCTGGGATAGTGGAGCGCAGATCTATGAACTTGTGGCTCAGTCTGTGGGGGAGAAGAAAATGTGAGTGTGTACTCTGTGTTCCACAATAAGTAAAATTCACACAAAGTTATGGATTTAAGGACATTTAAGGACAGAAACGTTACAAACTTTGTATCTCTACCATATCTACATATCGGCTACTTTGGGGTATACTGAAAATTATGTGTGTGTGTGTATATATATATATATATATGTATATATATATATATGTGTGTGTGTGTGTGTGTGTGTGTGTGTGTGTGTGAATTATGTAAATTTATGTAGATAGCTGTTTCTTTAATTATTTGGCAAATGTCAGGGGTCAGTCAAAATGTAAAATGACTGGTTAACACTGTGACATGTCAAACATCACAACTCACATCTTCTGTGCCTTGTAGTTGGACGGAACTGATAAGGTCGGTAGTGGAGGAGTTAAAGAAGAATGGTGCTCCCCCATTGGAAAGAGCGAGGCATGGCAGCATGGCAGCAGGAAACACCACGATGCACCACGATTATAGCTCCTCGTAAGTCAGTATATGTGGTGTCTGTGTGTGTGTCAAACCTATTACAGCCATTTAGTTGTCGCCATCATTTTTAATAATGTTATTATATAAGTTTGTTTATAATATTATATTGTTTGTTTTTTTGTTTTTATTGAGTTAAAAAGTCTATATGATTTACACCCATTTTTAGGATTGCTGTCTTGCATGTTTGTACATAAACTAGAAATATTTCAGAAATATTTCTCATATTTATATTGAATAAATAATATAAATAAAGCGAAGTGTACTGTGAAGTTTGCCTTTTCACTCCACATTTCTGTTACTTAAAAAGGTAGTGCCAGCCAGATCTAAAACAATTTTAGGATTAACAGTTTTTTATTTATTCTCACCACTTACTGTTTTCTAGACTCCAACCGCCTCTCAGCCCCACTGAAAATGGAGCAGACCCCCTAAACAGCAATGCTGGTAAGAATTTGTTCTCATTTTCAGTCATTCAGTAACAGTGCTGTACATTGACATAACACTTGTGCTTCAGTACCATTATTGAGTGTCTGTGTTTTAGGTTTCTGTGTCCTCTACATTTCAAAGAAAATATTCTTCTATTCTTTTCTACAAAAATTATTTCACTATTTTGTCTTTTATTATTACTTTAAAGTTTTTTCTAAATTATCTGGAAAAAAATATATGAATATAAACAGAAGACCTCTACTTTTAAGTAGTAGTGTTTTACCAAGGTTATGACATTAACTATCTTTTAATTAAAAAAGGTCGAGATAAGGACAACCTTACAGATGAAAGGAGTAGGCACTCTCAGGCCTCAGTGATTGATTACCTTGCTGCCAATGGATTTGATCCTCTCGGTCACACCAATGCACCCCCAGAGAGGTCAGCCACAGAGGCTTTGGATGAAGGTCAGTCCTTTTTTTTTTTTCCTTTTTAAGACCCGACTCTCACGGCTCTCTGCTCTTGAGTGTTATGTTTAGTTTTTCTCTCTGAGTGTTCAACTAATGTGAAATGGAAATATCTATGAATTAACAGCACTCTAACATGCATTCTACTGGTTCCATAGTAATGTCCTTGAAGAGGCTGTTGGTCGGAAGTATCAGTCTGTCTGAGGACACCCAGCCCCACCCAGATGGCGAGAATGGAGCAGGATTGGAAAAGCAAGACACAGACACTGATAGATGTCAATCATTAGGTATTACCTGTGTAGGATTACCATTTGGCTATGAAGCCTAATTGCACTATATATATTTTTATATATATATATATATACAAACAGGAGAAAACGTAGTCATGTACAGTAATCAAAAAATCAACTAGAATCCCTGATCCTGTGTTAAGCAAGACTGGAAAATAAATTTCTCTTCCTACTCCCTAAATGAAGCTTATGAAGCTGATGAGCTGTCTTGTGAGGCAGAATAGTAAATTCTGGTGTAGCCTAGAAGGAATCCAGTTTGACATTCTCCATCATTTATGTAATTCTGTAGCTTTCATGAGCAATTTTGCAATTGAAAATGTGGATCATGTTGTTAGATTTTGTCTAAACACTGAAGTTGTCAAAAACCCTAATGTTTATGTTATCCATCACAAGTTAATAGCATGGGTGAAAAGTCCCTTTTATTTTTTCTTCACAGAGGAGCACAGTACAGAAGGCCAAGAAGAAGCAGAAGACAGGAAAACAAAATCAGAGGAGGTACCAACAATTGTTGCTCCTCTAGTCCTTTCACATGAAAGTATTGAAGAGCTCCGCAGGAAACTGGATAGTTTGGAAGACAAGCTGAAGAAACTACAGGTGAGATCAAATGAAAAATAGAGTAGTTTAAATAAGGAATAAATCAGTCAGGCTGTTTGGACTGCTGTCTTTATATTTGCCCAAAAGAGCATGTGGAAATACGATTCAAATGCAATTATGTCAAATTATGTTTTAACAGAATGTGGAGGAGGAGTACCACAGGCTGCAAGAAGCACTTGCTAAATTCACCATTCAAAGAGGCAGCTACAACTGAGCATCCAGGTGATATTACATACATATTGCTCTTTAAGAATGAGGTATAATAACCAGGGATGGATATCCATATTTTATAATCAAGTAAATAAATGTCACATGCTGACTGAATATTAATTCAGTTATCTCCATAGTTGCTTGCACTGTTTATGGAATAGCTTCCTCTATTAGACAGTGCAAAAAATCTCAGATATTAAGTCCAAATCATACCATCATAAAATCAATCTGTATGCAGAAGATATCTTATTATACATCTCCAATCCACCTGTGTCACGCCAACCATTCCAATATATAAGTGAGAAGAGTGAGAGTGCATGCCTTTCGCTTGTGGCTAGATGAGGAGCAGTTAGTTTTGAAGGAAACATCAATTTGTACCCTTGAGATTGTGTTCGTTTTCTACTACTTCTGACATTTCTTTGGTGTCTTTAGAAGAATATAAAATATTGATCAGTATCAGCATCAGTGACAGCACTATTTATAAAACCTTAGCATCAGTGATGAGTTTGAAATTATTTAAAAACAGAAGATGCTTCATATTATAAACGTCCATATGGCTTATAGCATATTTTGTGTAAAAGTTCTTTTGAATTTTGCTGTCTCCACAGATGGATCACTGTATGTGCTGGAGTGAGGTGTGACGTTTCTTTTGGGATGTTCTTTGATTGATGCCACCTGGATTTTCCTGTTTACTCTCCTATCCATGTTCACGCCCCTTTGCTCTTCCTGGAGATTGACTGTATGCCTTAACCTGGTGATGTGGGAAAAGACTGGCTCAAAGTACATACACATATGCAAATGCATGTTCTTGTATGTGTATATTAGAAGAAGGTGATTGAATCTAAGTCCACTTAAAAAAAAAAAAAAAAAAAGAGCTACATATTTTAAGCGATTTTGTTGCACATGCACTCTCCCACTGAATGCTTCAGTGTAAGCATGCCAAAATGTTTTATATTTTACTTATATAATGGGGAAGGGATATCTGTACATAGAGAGGGGAATGCGTTCATGTACCTTTCACACAACATTCATAGCCTAAACCCCAGTGAAGAGTTGAAACAGAAAAAAAAGAATGAATTTGTATTTTAAAGGATTGCCCCAGTATTTTTTTTTTCCATTTTGCTAGCTCAATTTACACCACCTGTAGTATACGTTTTCCACAGTCTATAGGTTTAAAATGTTTCCTTGTACAAAGGAAAGAAAACTGCTATAAAAAATGCTATAATAGAAACCATCTGGAAGGATCTTCTAAATCACACTTACTATAGAAAACAGTGGCTTAAAAATAAAAGGCTATTAAAGGATCTTTGCCTTTTAAATACATAGAACATCAGTGATGAGATTGAAAAATAGTGGAGTGTTCTTTTTAAATAACTTTTTAAAGAAATGCTTGAAAGCGCAAATTTCCAAATATGTAGGAACAGAAAGTAGGGTCAAGGGTTGTATGGATAAAGAAAAGAAGTGAGATGGATTCTGTAGGTTAACATGGAATGAAGCTATCGATAGATTTGTTTGATGCTGACACATTCTAGAGAGATGCTAATACGGTTAGTCTGTTGTAAGGTATGGAAATATTTGTATGTTGTGCACTATACAGTTACAGCTTACAACAGAGTTCAAAGCCCTGGAGTAACTGAATCGTGTAGATGTTGTTTATTTGATGCACAACAGAACATATGCACCGGGTGGCTGTTGTATGGCCAGTGAAGAGTGCGAGTGCATGTGAGAATCCTATTCTAGGGAGTGTTTTTTAAAATAACAAAGGAAGTTAGAGGGTTTTCATGTTTGTTTGTTTTTTAAATATACATGCTGTTTATATATATATATATGGCAGGTCAGAGGCAAAGATTTCAAATAGTGTTATTTCTTTTGTTCATTAGTTCCTTATTTTCAGGATAATTCTAATTCTACAGTTTTTTTGTGATTGTGTATTTTTAAATATTGCAGGACCAAAGAGGTGTACATTAGCAGTTTAAATGATTAGAACCAGTATGAATTATTCAACATGTATAAGCTTATAAGGATGTGCACGACTGGCTGTAATAGACCATGGCTATTCTATGTCCAGAAACTAACCAACGTCTGTTTCTAATCACTAACTCACTCTTACATCAGGTCATGTTTGTTGGTGAATAAACATGAGTAAAATGAAGATAATGAAGATCATGGTTAAACTGATGGCTAATATGTAATCTATTTATCCGTACCCACATGCTCTTTTATAAGAACTGTTGCAGGGTTAAAAAAACAAACTGGAAGATCCTGTTCAGCTGATTCTAGGTTGCTACATAATCAGATAAAAGGTTGGAATTTAAAATGCTGTGCTTTAGAGTTTCACTGTATTGTAGAGTCTAGGTTCGGTAACAACAACAACAGCAAAAGATGCCCATGTCTAGCTTTGCAACAGTAGCTACGGAAAAGTGCTCTTGTGGGTAGATCAGTTGTAGGCTGTAACACAGTATAATACTTTCTGTTTCTGTGAACTGTAACAAGAACACAAGCATCAAAGTTTGTGAGTGGGAATCCGCTGGCTGTTTTATCCAGTACTGTCACTAGTCATCTTAATGATCACATCTGAATATGCAACTGCATTGCCATGGTGACAACCCTCTTTTATTTAAAATATTTGTTTAAAATAATTATACCAAATATGCTTGTTATCATAGGGAAATTAGAAGTAGATTATATGTTTTAAGATGTAATTATGCTGCCGATTCTTTGATGTTTTGTAGTATTTGCAAAAACGGGTTGTGCCTAAGGTGAACCTTTCATTGTGTTTTGTTTGTGTTCAATGGAAGACATTTGTTACATTATATACTATGCATTGATGATCAAATAAGAGTGTGTAAGAAAGAACGAACACATGTACCAGGACCGCACGTAGAAAAACTGACTTGTAGAATGTAAGAAAGGTCTTTTATTGAGCTTCTTTAAGTGTAACATGCACATTCATAGATATTAGGGCTTTCAAGCAAAAGCAGGGTTTTCTCTCGTACTCCACACAGTGAGCTTTTATCTAGCCAAGACATGCGCACATGCACACACACATTCTTATGTATAAATCTATTTATGTTGCAGGTTGGCTTGTGCTAATGATTTAGGTGGGGTTTTTTTCTTTCTTTTTTTTTTCCCCCTTTCCTTCCTGTCTCCATTCTGTCTTAAGGGCTGTCTAGTGAACCTAGTGGTGCTGTTCCTCTTTTTCATCATCAGCAGATGAAAATTAGATATGTCTATGTTTCACTTCTGCTTCTTCATACTGTGTTGCCCACTATGCAAACACACAAGGTTTTTTTTCCCCCCCCTTTTTTATGAAACGAAGTACCTTCAAAGAGTTTGTAAGAATGAGTACATTATAGAAATTAATAAAGGGCATAATTATTTTTCACATTTTAGCTCAATTTCTGCTTCTCACCCGATGCTATTTTTTGGTGCATTTTAAAGTTAATTGTCACATATTCTCTCTGCTGTTAGTCTTTGGAAATGATTACAAGAACTATTCTGTGTATTTGGGCTTTGATTTTATTATGTAAAATACTTTAATGGAATTGAGGTACTTTTTTATTATTACTGTTATTACTTTTATTATTCCCATTTTATATAATAAATGATTCCAAAAATCACATTTTGTCTTTGAATAGACTACTTGTGATGCACTTGCACACATAAATACACATTAAGAGCAGGGGTGGTCATTATGACTATACTTACCGTTTTCTCCATCCTGATAAATTAGGTCACTTTACAAAACCTTTATTTTAATAAAAATTAAATTTTTTTTAATTAAAAATTAAATTGTTTGGGAAATATTATGATGAATGGACTTAAAATTACTTGTTAAGAGACTGGCTACACTTACTTCAATTAAAAGTAAAGTTTCCAGTAAGATTTGAGGAAAAAAAGATGAAAAGATGAAAGCTGTTCTACTAGAAACCATATACTGTATCAGGGATATTTTCAGTGCTTAATAAATTTTGAGGAACAGCCTGTTTCATTCTAAAGACAGTATCAATATAAATACGAAATGTTTAAATTCACTGTGCTTAATAGTTTTGAAGGCAATATACAAGACTTACAGTCTAAAGAAAGTGCCAACAGAATTTGAATGAATATTTGATTTAACATTGGTGCTGATTTTCAACACTGAAAATGCTTTTAGCAAGTGAAAATCTGAAGTTTGATGCTGAACAAGATTTTATGTAGACTGGTAAGAACTGAAGAGAGAGGGGGAGGGACTGTTCATTTTATGGTGCTATGTTTCTCCCTGATATCTGGAGTATTAATCTGACAGGTTGTATCTTTATATTTATACAGGTTACTGGTCAGAATAGAGAAAGTTATCATTGATTTTTTTCCCCTTATCTGTACCAATACTGATCCCACGGTATTGATGTTTTTTCAATATTATACTTTCAATTTGACTTTTCTTTTCCAATGCCTTCTGTTTAATGAACAAAATGGGTTTGCTCTCTATCATGTAATTCAGGCTAACCAATAAGTATTCCTGTTAATAACATGCGATTATAAAGTGCATTACAAAATGCAAAATAGACAGTCAATCAGCAGTTTTTGATTTGAACCACGCATGCTGGTTCACAGATGCCAAAACTACTTTTAAATTAGAGAACAGAATAAATTTTGGATAGTCTATTGTCTATATATGGACAAAAAAATAAACATTTTATCAAAAGTTCACCCAGTTTTACCCAGTCTAATAGTGAGAAGAAGGGGAGGAGGCTCAGTGGGTGGGGGAAAAACAAATGGGTGGGAGAGAAAATATCAGAGTGCGATTAAAAAAAGGCATTATGAGTCTGTTCTTGGAACCTGTGTGAGAAGTATAATTGAAGATGGAGGCAAGAGTGGTCTTTCTGTTCTGTTCATTAGCAGGTAAGTATGCTCCTGAACTCTCTGTTTTATTATGATCATAGAGCACATGCACTGAGTACAGTTGTGCAGCTTGCATGGGCTTATTACCTAAACATATTGAAGTGCAATGGTAAGAATAATTATGGTACAGTCAAAAAAGAAGGATCTCTTTTCAAACCTTGTTTATGCTCTTATTGACTAACACATTCTTTAGTAAATGACAACTCGACTTAGTCCATTTCATTTGGTTTTCTGTCATTTGTCACCTACCAGAGACTCAACTTCCTGTCTTGCTCCAGTGGAGCTCATCTCCTGCTAAAGCAGGTGTTAGATGGCCTTAGACTAGTGGAACTATATTTTGGCTTTATGTTTTTTTAGAGGCTGCATAATGTTCTATTCTGTTTGGTTTTACTTGTGAGCACATGTTTAGTCTAGAAAAATGTATATTTTTTAATTCAAAGCGGGAAACATTAAGCAGATAATGGCATGATATGTTGTAAATATTAGTGTTCCAGCACTGCTGCTGGACATTTGAAAACACCTTCACCTCACGTTCCTTATCAACTGTCACTTCATGACTGGATATCAATAAACTATCATAGAAATTTTAATAGACACAGATACAGTACATTATTCAAATTCCAGCTATATATCATGAAAGTTATGCTGAATAATGGAAATATGGATTCCATATTGTTTTGCAATAGGTCATAGATTCTTTTTGTCCAGCCCCATAGCATATTTTATACTTAGTATATGGATCATTCCACTAAATTTGTTATACATACATTAGAAAAAAATATTTAACTTGCATGTTTAGATCTAATTAGATTATGTTATGATCTATTTAGGGCCAAGGACAGAGTAGTAAAGTGTATTATATATATATACATATACACACGTGTATGTGTGTGTATATATATATATATATATATATATATATTAGAATATCATGAAAAAGTTGATTTCAGTAATTCCATTCAAAAAGTGGAAATTGTATATTATATCCATTCATTACAAACACAATATACATTGTGTTTGTAATGAATGGATATAATATACAATTTCCACTTTTATATTTCATATATTTCATATATTTCAAATGTTTATTTCTTTTAATTTTGATGATTATAACTGACAACTAATGAAAACCCCAAATTCAGTATCTCAGAAAATTAAAATATCACCTAAGACCAATACACAAAAAGGATTTTTAGAAATGTTGGCCAACTGAAAAGTATGAACATACTTACAGCTTGGATTACTGCAGAAATGTGACATGGCATGGAGTTGATCAGTCTGTGGCACTGCTCAGGTGTTATGAGAGCCCAGGTTGCTCCGAAAGTGGTCATCTTCCTCTACACAATACCCCATAGATTTTCTATGAGGTTAAGGTCAGGCAAGTTTGCTGGCCAATTAAGAACAGGGATACCATGGTCCTTAAACCGGGTACTGGTAGCTTTGGCACTGTGTGCAGGTGCCAAGTCCTGTTGGAAAATGAAATCTGCATCTCCATAAAGTTGGTCAGCAGCAGGAAGCATGAAGTGCTCTAAAACTTCCTGGTAGACGGCTGCGTTGACCTTGGACCAGCAGATGACATGGCACCCCAAACCATCACTGACTGTTTACACTGGACCTCAAGCAACGTGCATTCTGTGCCTCTCCTCTCTTCATCCAGACTCTGGGACCTTGATTTCCAAAGGAAATGCTAAATTTACTTTCATCAGAGAACAGAACTCTGGACCACTCAGCAGCAGTCCAGTCCTGTTTGTCTTTAGCCCAGGCGAGACACTTCTGACGCTGTCTTTTGTTCAAGAGTGGCTTGACACAAGGACTGTGACAGCTGAAACCATGTCTTACATACGTCTGTGTGTGGTGTTTGTTGAAGCACTGACTCCAGCTGCAGTCCACTCTTTGTGAATCTCCCCCACATTGTTGAATGGGTTTGGTTCCACACTCCTCTCCAGGGTGCGGTTATCCCTATTGCTTGTACACTTTTTTTCTACCACATCTTTTCCTTCCCTTCGCCTCTCTATTAATGTGCTTAGACACAGAGCTCTGTGAACAGCCAGCCTCTTTTGCAATGACCTTTTGTGTCTTGCCCTCCTTGTACAAGGTGTCAATGGCCGTCTTTTGGACGACTGTCAAGTCAGCAGTCTTCCCCATGATTGTGTAGTATACAGAACTAGACTGAGAGACCATTTAAAGGCCTTTGCAGGTGTTTTGAGTTAATTAGCTGATTAGAGTGTGGCACCAGGTGTCATCAATATTGAACCTTTTCACAATAGTCAAATTTTCTGAGATAATGAATTTGGGTTTTTCATTAGTTGTCAGTTATAATCATCAACATTAAAGGAAATCAATACTTGAAATATATCAGTCTGTGTGTAATAAATGAATATAATATTAAAAAGTTTAAATTTTGAATGGAATTACTGAAATATATTACATATATACACACACATACGTTAAAAAGCCACGTTTCTATGTCACTAACTGAATCTAAAACTGAGTTTTAGTCAATAGGCCACACCCCTGACCCCTATGGCTACATGGTGAGCAATTAGAATTGTAGGTCACTGCAAAATCACATTCCATTCCTTTAGTCACTAATTAAACCAATCATAACACTATTTTATTACATTTTTACCTTTTTTTTAATAAACATTTGAAGACCCTAGAGCCATTTTTGGGAAAAGGTTTTTAGTCTGAGTGATTACAGTACAGTTCAGAAAACTGTGTGCCTTTGATCTTTCTCATTAGCTGCTGTCAGTGCTGATCCCCCGACCCTGGAGAATGACCAGCCCTCTTTACGGATCCCCATCTCACACACAGCCACTATAAAATGCTGTTACAAAGGGTCACCTGGCCTGAATCTCAGCTGGATCCAGACTGTTATGGTTTCCCACAATGTAAGCACAAGCAAAATCGTCAACGAGACTGATCGAATAAAGGTTCAACGACACAATGAGATCGACAAGGATGTCAAATGCAGTTCTCTGACACTGAATAATGCCGACGTGTCTGACATAGCCCTGTATCAGTGCTTGCTAGAGGATTTCAAACTGAAGACGCCTGGTACCTACCTGCAGGTGTTCGGTGAGTTTAATATGGTTTAGATGTTTCTGTTTTGTGTGCATGCAAGTTGCCATGTTCTTTATACCTTTATGCCTACTTTTATTCATCTATGACGTAATCGTTAGGCCTGCTTAGGAAATATTCTTACACATTCCGCCATCGCTACATTCCTACATTACAACATAACCTGTTCATCATCCATTTCCAGTCACCCTACCTTCCAGCTACACCTTGCTGATGTGCAGTTAGAATCTGTCGCCCATCATTTCATGTATGGTTTCTGTTGACCATCTTCTTGTCCTTACTTAACAATCACTGTCTGATGTAGAGTCTATACAATAGACATATGCCTAGATTGGTGGACCACTCTCGACCTAGCAGTGGCACTGTCATATACCACCTCCTCCTGGTCCTACACTGTACTACACATGGTTCCTTTTCCGGCTCCACTCTGGCTCAATCCTTTCTCACACACCTGCAGCTGACCTAGGGCTCCTTAGGACTTCCACATATTCCCCTTTGTTTACTCTACTTGTTAGCAAAGTCTGTGTCTCTGAGCATTAAGCCTGTGTTGTGTTTTCCCTGGTTTTGACTCTAAATTTTGTCCCTTGGTTTTTGCTATTATGGATTTGTCTCTGATGATACGTGTCTGTGTTTTGACCCTGATTCTTGGACTGCTCTTAATAAACCCATTCAGGCCTTGCAATGTGCCTCAACCCCCTTGTGACAGTCACAGATAAAAACTGACACACACACACACACACACACTTTCTGGGTATTTTTTAACACCTTTCACTTAATGAAACTTCTGAACATGTATAATTGGTGTGACACAGTTTACACAAGACATGAGATAAATTAATACATAGTGCAAATATATACAACACATTCAAGCCCCTACCTAAATCTTAGTGGCATTGGTATGATATTTGCAAAATGATATTTTTGTCCGAGTGACTTCTCACAGTTGTGCTAGTACTATTACATCTGTTGCTGTCCATATTCTGTCCCATTTATTATTTATCAGTTTCTGATCACAGCCCCACTCTTGACAACATGTTAATTGGGTATGGTCCATATCGTAGTGGTTATGTATTAATGCTGTTATGAGTATACCAGACAGAGCAATTTGCAAAGGGGTTTTAACTGTTTGTTCTGTACCATCAGTATAATTTTTCATTTTTTTATGATGTATACTAAGATACTATCTATTCTGTGTTCCTCATTAGTGCCCATTCAAAAGACGCTGCATATCAGCGAGGCGGCTAAAAACAGCATCATTACTATCCAAGGTGTTCTTCTGCTGTTGTGCGTGATCATTCCTGGTACCATGCTCATCTGCAAGGTCTCAAAAACACACACAAAATATCAAACATCATATAAATATGTGAACCAAGAGAAATTCTCCAAATTCACTTGGCAAAAACATCTTTAGATTAACTTCCACTGAAAATTAACAATGTTTGCCTTCTATTTTGGATATATATGTTGGACATCAATTATATATTACTCAGGCAATAAATGTTTAATTGGGTAATCTAAAACGATTCAGAATAAACATAAAACATTACATGGGAAAAATACAAAAAGATGGATAGATAGATGAATGGCTGGATACAAATAGGCTTCTCAGTTTAGCAAGATAAGTCAAGCCTGTCCATAAGCAAAAATGTTAAGAGGCTCCTCATCTTTGTGCTTAAGTTATCTGGCTGGCTGAGAAATCCTGTCTTGTGAAATAATCCACAGGCTCTGATTTTTACCATAAGAAAAATCAATAGTCCCAGTCAAACCTAAAGCATTGCTTTGTAATTGACTATCACTCAGTTGATCCAGTGATGATAAATGATCTTCTTCTTCTACATCTTTATTTTACATAGTCAAAGGGACTGCATGAGCTGGAGAAAAGAAAGGGCAAGGAGGAGGAAAATATTTATGAGGTTTGTTTTGTCGTTTCATAACCTGACATCTAACATTTCCTATATGTAATATGTTTATTTCTAAAATGCATACATTTTTCTTAATTGCTTGCTTAATTCCATCATTCACTCGCTCTTACTTTAGATCAGCACATGGTCAGTCGAAAGCATTATTAAGGTGTAATGATTGATGATTTTATTATAAACAAGATTTACCAATACCCAGTTGTATCTTTAGGGTCTAAATCTGGATGACTGCACCTCCACCTATCATCAGATCCAGCGCTCTCAGGTACAAGGTCCTTACCAGGATGTGATCAATGCTACAGAAGAGGAGATACAGCTTGAGAAGCCCTGAATGGGTGGATTGAGTTGATGGGCTTGAATGGGTGAAAAGAGGGAACAAGGAGGAATCATATTTCAGAGCTATCAAAGAAAACATACACGAGTCTTATCTTTTTTTCTTTTATCATCTTTTGATTTGTTAGTTTGTCTGTTCCTTTGTTTCATTAAAAGCACTGTTTCATGTCTGCACTGCTGAAATAAAAGAATATAAAACAATTTCATCTTTTTTTGCCAGTAACTTATATGAGTGAAAAGAATGAAACGTATTGTCTAATTCATTCTGGATGGTTAACTGTTAACGCAGACACACAAATAGGCGGCTAATAAAATAAATAAAAGAACAAAGGAATTTGATAGGTTCAATAGAAGTAACCTGGTCTGTGATTGGTTAGAATGTGAAGCGTGGGCGTGGCTTAATGACAGGTACGGCAGGAACAGATGGAGCGCAGCGGTGATTCACAGCAGAAACATGGCGTCGCGGAGGAAATCTGGAAGCGGTGTTCTTGAAAAGGGTGCAAATGGAAGACGGTCTTCCAAACTTAAAGATGGACCCATAGGTAACGTGTTTCGGTACATTTCAACCCTCTTGGCTTGTGATGTTTGAACTGCACAAAGTGTCGGACATGTTTTCCCGTTTCCCCTCAGCGGTACTGAGCTGTAAACAAGCAGATTAAATACAGAGACCAGGCGACTGCTAGCATCGGCGTATTACATTACTGAACACTTTACGGTGTTGAGAAATGGTTGCGTTAGAAGTGATACGTTACTGCTCAGTTTATGAAATAGGTTATGGTCGGCGTCTGAGGTCAGTTGGGCTTGCTAGGCTTCCGTGTTGTTGTAGATATCGTGTCTTTAAGATGAGAAGGCTTACCATGACATGCTCAGGATGACTGTACTGGTTACTATATACTTCAGGACACATAGTTAAGCAGTGTTCAGTCCCGGAATGCTTGCGACTGTCACGGATGGCATACCACCCACTTACACAGCGGGTAACGCTGTTCTCGCTTCTCGCCGTTGTCATTTAAGCGATTAGGCTGCTCGGTTTGTTTGTAAGCTTGCCAACACGCGTTCATGATGAATTAATAGGCTTTAGATTAGGTTTGTGTGAGAATAGACCGAATGGCACCGCACTGAAAGATAAAGTTAGTCTGAGACCAGGGGAGTCTCTTCCGTGCTTCAGGAGTTAGCAGACAGACGAGGGGTCCTTCATGTCCGTTTTCTTAACGAAGCTTTACTCCATTCGTAACGCCTGCACGTAATGAATGTAATTTTTGTAATCCTTATAATCTTCAGTTATCCCCCAATGAATGGTATTTTTGTAAACCCCATAATCTCCCCAGTTAGACTGGACCCTGATTGAACATGTTGAAAGGTGCACAGAAAAAGAGAAATGTATCACAGCGTTTAATGTGAAAGGCTGCTTATTTAGAAAGATTAAATAAATAAATAAATAAATAAACAAATAAATAAACAAATAAATAAAAATAATACAAATAAAAACCTTTTCTGTGTACTCTACTGTGTACTGTTTTCTTTCGTGTAATATTGAGAGATGAAAATGGAACAGACGCTCTATTGAAAACAAGCTGTATCAGGTTAGTAAGGGATTCTGGGGTCCTGCTGTTGGAAGCAAGTGTCACTAGTTGGAATTATGTAACCAGCGGGCTTTAGCTGTTGAAAGTGCGTAAGACACTTATGTTGCGCAGTGCTGTGCAATTCGTATGGTTTTACACAGTATGCTTCTTCTTCTTCTTCTTCTTGGTACACATATTTTGTTGCTTTTTGATTCACTCCCCACTTGTCTGTTTGTCTTATTTTCCATCCCTCCCCCGTCATCTCCCCCCTCCCCCATGAATCCCATTCATTTTTGGCCCCACCCAAACTCTATTGTTTCCATTAACTTACAGCTGCCAAACTGCATGTACTCGCTCAGGGCAAATCCCCAAACTCTAATCCTTAGCCTTACTGACCCTGACTCCTCTGTGTGTCGTTATTCATCAGTTGTTCCCCACCCATAGCAACCATAGCCTAGCAGGAAGTGGGAGCCTTTTAAACTTCAGAAAATGCAGTTTTCTAGATGGTTTATGCTGTTTATCTAAGCAAACCCTGGACTGGGTCCAAAACTGCACACTACACCCCTGGAAGTGTATTAATTAGAGCAGTATGGTCGAGGCCTGTCATAATTATCACAACTGTCTGATTACATTTATATGCACAATGATCAGTTATTTGAGACAACTGTAATTATTTTAACAGACTGCAGTTTTATTTTTTCCCACAGCCAATAGCTTTCACAATCATGTTATGCTGCAGCAATCAATGTGTGAATTCAGTGCCTTCCTTTCAAAAAGTGGTAGTAGTAATGCAGTCATAAAATCAGACACAGCTTTTCTTAACTCTACACATGATTCTGTAGATATTAATAGATGTTTGCTTGAATATTTTGCATAAAAAAGGCAACCAGTGCTTACAACTGGGTAAATATAGATAAAAAACAAGATGGCTAATGTTGCGTGGTCATTTTAGGCTTGTAATCTATTTGGGGGTGTAAGAAAATATAACAAAATATGAAAAAGCCTATTTATGTTTTTTGGTGATGTATCCATTGTCAAGCACGCAGTATTTATTTAAATCACATACAAGGGTTCATTTTGTGCTGTGTTTGAACCTCTGACCACTAGAAAGCAGTGTTGCAATCTGTTCAGCTGTTCGACTGTTCCACTCCAGTGTTAATGAGTAGTGTGAGGGTCTGCCTTTAATATTAGCTATAGCAAATCTAGGCATATGGTGCTGTGTTCTTTATACTTGGAAGGTTTTCCTAAATTAGATTTAAAAAAATCTAAAGCCACAATATAGTTAACCCCTGCATCATGTTGCGTATTGTATTGCCATGTGCTTGCCAATACCAACCAAATGTAGCTGCATACAGTCTTGTACTTTAAAACCCATATACAATAAATAAAAATAAATAATTACTAAGAATTAATTAACGTTAATTCTTTGTCAGCTAAAATTTCATGATCGTCATAGGCTTAAGTGTTAAATGCAGCCCTGGTCATTGAATCTGGTAATTACCTCACAGTCGGAGTCTTTGCCACCCTACAGTGACGTTAGTTTATGAACAAAATTGTGATTTATTGATATCACTTATTAAAAAACAACGTTTATGAGACGACAGCCTTACTCAAGGGCCATAGTGGAAAAACTGTGCTTTAGTGCAATGCACCAACTACAATGTACCAGAAATTTTAAGAATTTTTTGTAAATGTATTTAATGTGGTGCTAGTTTAAATGTTTTTTTCTTTTATCTGTTCTTTATTTAGTTATTTTATTTATTTATTAACATGTGCTACTATTTCAATGATCTTACTCTTTTACTACTGTGATGCTTCTTAACAGGCCACACAAATTCAAGTGGAAGTATAACCATGAATTAAATATAACAGTGGTGTCTGACAGGAACAACCAGAAGCCAGATGCATAAATTCTGTATTTTTACAAATTCTTCCCTGTAGTTACTTCTATTCTGATGATTAGACCTACTGAATGACCTTGCAGTTTGTGGATGGTGGAACAAAACAGTACACGGCAAGTGTCTCTTGGAATGTAGTGTATATCTGAATTGTTGCTTATGCCACCATATTGCATGTACTGCTTCATGTAGTGTAATGTGCAGGTGTATATTATTTATGTCATGTAAAACATAGTAGAGTATTATAGAGAGCTTTAAACATAATTTGTAAGCCTGTAATTTGTTTTATGTGTGTTTTATCATTTTACCAAGCAGCAGTGTATTTCTCAGCATCGTTTTGAAGATTTCATGTCATTTTCATACTTTGGTTTAGTGCTGTCTCATTGCAGTACCCTTTCTGGCTTTATTCTGTCTTTATTTGGCAGGGATGGATGTCAGAGACAAATTGTAATTTATTCAGTGAAAAAAGGGAGCCAGATTCTTATCAAAATCCTGTCCTCCTTATATGACAAGTCCCTCATGTCCCTCAAGTAACCCATTTTCTTCATTGTATTGATATACAGATACTTGCCACAGCTAAGCAGTTATAACGATATATTGATAACGGCAAAATGATATTTGGCTTAGCTATCTAACTGTTAACTATCTGATTTCCAGCAGATTTCAGCAGCTATGGAATATGAAACTTGACTGCCTGCCCCTCTTTATACAGAATAAAGCTCCGTCTAGACCAAGAGACTGAGCTTGTCTAATACAGATCCATTTTTATATTTAACTAGAATGTTGCTTTAAATAAACAATGCGTAGAAAAAAGTCTATGTTTGGCATTAGTGCTGGGTTATAGACCATCTGTAATAGTATGCCTATATTGGTGTCACACGACTGATTGTAAACAAATCGTAAAAGTTAATAGTTTTGATGTAGATTTTGATGTAGTTTACTGTAGTGTTTTTGTTGAGAGCCTCACGTTATGTAAAGCCTGTTGAAACAAAACAACAGTTTTACCAGAGATCATTGGTGGACCATACCGGGAAACACATCATTGCACAGGCGCTACAGGGTATTGTTTCTAGCTTCCTGTTGAACTTTGTGTGGAGTAGTATGTGCTGAATATCTGTCCCATTGTCTCCTTTAAGTAAAAAAAAAACATGCAGGCAAACACTTGGCATAAGGCTCACAACACAGAAGTAAACCTTATGTAATATATATTTATTAATTATAAATGTGTGCTGAAACTAGATCAAAAGAAGATTAAGCATTTTTTTCAATGGAAGACTATAGTCTGTCATTTAATTAATAGAGTTAAAACAGATCATCAACTCTAACCTTAAAAACTTGAGTTGCTAGACCGGTCAGAGGAGCTGTACTTGCGTAACAATAGACTTGTGGGTTGTTCTTTTCTAAGAATGCGGTACATAACAGTTATTTCAGAATAAAGAGTTTTTTTGCACTGCTGGCATGTATATGCTTAATATACACAATACAATAGTGGCCCTGAAAAGAAATAGTCAGATTGCCATGCTACATGGAAGGAAAATAAGGGTTATCAAGAACAATAAATAATATACTAAAACGTATATCGTTGTTGTCCAAAGAAAAACATGTATCACCATTTTTGTTGATTTTTACTTTTACATTTCATCACATGAGCTGCCCTTTACACTGTGTGGAAATTCTTCCACGAAGAATGGACCAACAGAAATGGCCCAAACCTGTTTGAAAAGACGTCTGGTTCCATTGACTTCCATTAAAATTAAATGGGTTTTTTTGGCCTCTCCTGTAAAGTTGCCATTTTGGAGATACCCGTTTTTCTTTGGACAGCGACAATATGTATTGAGCTACACATACAGAAGTAGTGTCTCAGTGTGGCGTCAGGCTGCCATGTTTGCTAATGCAGCATGCCAGATTTCACGGCATGGAGTTATAGAGGTTCCTAATTGTGTCCATTGATAATCCATCTCACGCAGTTTAGATATTCTCATGCAGGTCCTGCAGATTTTGCAGTAGGGGTGCAGGTGAAGTAACACCAGGCCTTCTGGAAGGGTGACGCATGTCAACAAACCGTTCGTCTCGCCACTGACCATGGTGCCTTACACAGATTTGTTGGTCTTCTCTACCGAGACAAAAGTGGGACTCTTCACTGAAGATGGGCCGCTGCTATTTTGTTTCACTCTGACAGTTTGGCACAACACCATTGCAGTTTTTGCCAACGTTGACGTGGTGTTAAGTGCAGTTGTCATAACTGTCACTGCTCGCTGAATGTCCTCAGTAGTGCCTGTTGGATCAGTCAAGTACAGCAGGCCCATCCCTGTTTAGGTCAGATGCAGCCGAGCATAGAATTTGGATCATTTGCATGTCTCCAAAGTCAAACCTACCTACCAAGTTTCTTTCCTGTCGGTTGATTCTTAGAATAGTGCTAATATTTATTAGGTAGATACTATACTTATCATATTGTGTTGTCATAATTCATAATTGAACAAATAACACCCTGTTTTGAAGAAAACAGACTAAAATTATTTCTTATGGTGAAAGTAAATAACAAAACATGCTGGTCAGCAGACTTCCATTGTAGAGCCTGTTTTTCTTTTTGTTTTGGTTAGGCCTCTCTGTGGGTAACTGATTAGCTGTTTATTGATTCTTGCAGACACTTGAATACCGTGATGACTAGAATAACATCATGGCATGGCATTGTTATTTTAACATCATGATAATCGAGTAGTGAAATTGTTTCAGTATTCAAATACTTTGCTGGATGGCCAATATTTATTTGGCTTGCAAATGTGTTGTGTTTATTAGGAATATTAGCCTTGGAGATCTGAGAACCTCAAAAAAGTACTCATGTTAAATGCTCTTTCGCCTGTCTGTCGCCTCTCTCACACACACACACAGACACAGACAGACAGGCAGAGACACACACACACACACACATGCTTTCTCCAGTTAGGATGCAGGTCACTGGCAGCCTCAACATAGAATGGCCAATAGTAGAGGATGTTACTGAGTCTGTTTGTGGGAGGCAATCTAGAGTGGTATGAGTGCAGAGGCCATTGGATTTTAAGGCACTGTTAGTTTAGTAAAACCCAATGTTATGTCTGTAGACAGTAGGCTCTATGTGTGTGGGTTGTTATGTGTTGTGTTTTGGTCCTAGTGGGTAAAAAGGCACATTGCAGAGCTGGTCGTGCATATGGCACAAGTGGGAAATCACCATGCCATGCCCTTGAGGGTGCGTGTGTGTGTGTGTGTGTGTGTGTGTGTGTGTGTGTGTGTGTGTGTTTTGGCAGGGGGTGGTGTAAATAGAAAAGAAGAGCAGATTAGTTCGAGGTGACCGAGGAAGAAAAGTAGAACAAAAGTTAAGAGAGTGTGGATATCTTTGGGCAGGGAAGATAAGAGAGACATAGAGAGCCCAGTCAGAGCACCCCATCTCACTTTCTGTTAGTTTCACCCTTTGCACATTTTATTTCTTCACTGGCTTTCAGCCTGTATTTCTACTGAGCGGCCAGGATGGACAGGATGAGTTCAGACAAGGGTAAAACAATGGCTTCTCCAATTGAATCCCGTGTGTGTCTTCTCTGTGATGCATGCCGAAATGCTGTTGTTAACTTGTGTTTTTTCGTGCTTCTGCTGTGGATATATAGTTTAAGAAGGGCTTACAGTTAATTTTAATGTTCACTATAATAAATGAAAAGCTTTCTGCATGTATGATCAGTGCATAAGAAAATACCTTGATGTTCCTTCTTAGTAGGACATATTATTGGCATAGTGATTGATTAAGATCAGGATCAGTTAAATTAAGATCAGTTGCTATTTTTTCCAGGAATCTTTAGTTTAACTGTAATGTAATCCATTCCAATCTTGTGGAGTCGTTTTCTGAAAATATTCTAATGTTAATGATTGTTATTCCCTTTAACACTATGAAAATATAAAACTGTAGAAGTATTGAGTATACATAGATTAAAATATCTTCTTTTATTTACGTGTAATTTATAAACATGAACATAATTATGTTTGACTTCAAGAAATTGGGCACTTATGAATTTGTATATAACTTTCATTATCCAAATGAGTAGACTCAGTTTTACCTGTGTGAATGTGCTTTACAGTGCTTCTGCGCTAGGTCACTAAATGAGTAATAGGATCAGGTGATGGCCTAAGCTGTATAATTACTTGTGGCTGGTTGCAATAGTGTTTGGGTAATGAAAGATTTAGATAAGCCTTGAGTAGTTTTGTAACCAGAGCAATACTTTCATTTCCTCTCTCACTCCTTTTCTATATTGTTTCCAGTCTTATGTTTATGGCAGTTTTGCTAATTAATATATATTCTCTTGGTTTACTGTGTGAAAGAGGTGGACTAATAGTCAGTATGGATTCCACTACACCATAAAAATAAGCTCTGTTGTAACGCCTTCATACACTGAGCACAATTTATTTTTGTGACCCTTTTCTTTTTTTTTCTTTTTTTCCCCCAGCCTTTTCTGGTAAATCAATCTGAGCGCAGATTTAACTCGTGATATCTTCCACAGCAAATTCTGACTGCCTAGTTCAGATTTACTTAATTGTTTGAAGAAATAAATGGAGATTCATACCCTCCTAGGACTGTGAGGACTGTAGTAGTGCATCATAACTAGGTATGGGTATTGTTAGGATTGTATTGATCAGTACCAATACTGCTTATTAATACCAATGTTTATTGATACTCTTATTGATGATTATGTTCTATAATTTGGTGCAAAAAAACAAGAACATGGCATAAAAAATATGTCAACAGATTAAATATGTGTAATTTAATTACTTTCTGTTACTTTTGGATTTCTTGTCCTTTTAACTAAAGACCATTGGATTATAAGACACAATTATGTAATTCATTGAGTTCCACAAATAAAAAGTACACAGCTCTCTTGTCACTTACTTTTATAAAATCTGTTGCTTTTCAAACAAAAAGCTTAATCTGGTAGGTCTTTTTAATTCTGGTGACATGTTTCATTACATGATTTAAGCTATCAAAACATTGTGTCTACAGTTTAATGTAGGTAACTTCCTATATATGTTTCGACAAAGTAACACAATGTGTCACAACACCAGGAAGCTGTACAACATGTAAAGTACAGGTCTTACCCTTTCAGCCATGACTGGATAGCACAGAAGGTAGTCAGAGTCATGCAACACTTCTGCCACACAGAGCAGTTTGCCCCTCCCACTGTTCCAGTCTAGCACCAGCCATTTGAAAATGCCTGTAATGTCGAAATGGATTAGCATTATATAAATTCTGATGGCAGCAACATTTCGTCATGAGCTTATTCTGAGCCAGAGAAGCTGATGTGTTCTTATGTGTACAAAGGTTTAACCGTACAATGTTCAACTATTTTGCACAGTTTCATTTTCTATGTAAGTTACACAAGTTGTGGATGTACAACACCTGTGTCTTGGATACTTCTGGGCATACAGCATATGTTTTAAAGATTCTCAGAAATGTAATAACTTTCAAAAAGTCTTCAGGGTCCTTTGGGCAAATGGCCCAAGTTTTGAAAAGTATTACACGGTTCTTGTGATTTTTTTTATTTTCTATTTTTTTTTTTATAAACCTTATTGTTCTGGGTGATTCCTTTGCTTTTGTTTGTGTGGGCATGTGTGTACATGGCAGAAGAACATATTGACACTTTGGTCTTTTGATTTAAATTGCAAACACAGTTCTTGGTACCTATAATTAGCTTGGAGACCATGCAAGTAGTGTACAGCTGTGTTCTGGAATGGGCCTTCTGTCATTATGTTGTCAGTGTTTGGGACTGTGTGGAGATTTACTTGTGACTCAAACATTATCGAAGGGATTTGTGTGTTGTTGTTTTTTTTTTTGGCTCTGTGCTGATAAGCACTTCAATAAATTATTTGTGCCTGTCAGTTACATTTGTACTCAGCAAAGGTTTTGCATTATGTACTGGTGCTAGAAATGTATTGTGAAACATTTTTTCATACCAGTATTTGTGAATTAATGTGTTTAATGAATTAATGTGCCATAATTCCTCTGAGTTGCTCTGATGTGCTATGGGAATATGTGTGTGCAATTCTGTGCTTCCACTTCCGACATGTGTACTTGGCATAGCAGAGGACCAAACACATCAAACTGGTAGAGAATTACACTAGGAAAAAAAACAGGCCTGTGCTACATGTTTAAGCAGTGACTGTATGTGAATATGTTCAATATGTTGTCCACCATGTTCCTTTTCTCTTATCCCTAATTAGCGTTCACCAAAACATCTGGTAAGGAGGATTGAATATGCAGAGTGTGTGAAAGCAAATTCTTTTCTATCAAGTGCTTTTCAGTGATAAAACGATTTTCTTTGTGAATAGTGAGGCTAACAAACAATCAAAGATACTGGCTGAACACAAACCCTCGCTGAACCTCACCTACCTCATCTGAGGTCATGGTATGAAGTGGTGGTCCAACAAGATGGCGCCTTGTCTCATAACGAATCTTAATGTGCAGTTTCCCCAAAAGTGGATTAGGGTACAGTCGAGGGCCACCACGTTCTCCTGATTTAACCCCTTTGACTTTCTATATGTGATATTATGTACAGACACTTGTTAACTGCAAGAGTACAAGGAGGTATTTTGGTGAAAGTCAGGAATGAGAGAAAAAGAGAACCTTAACACTCAAACATGGTGGACAGTGTACTTAACACCTCTGCAGACCTAATGGTCAGTTTTGTGGTTGTTTTACATTAACGTGAAGCACACTTTTGTTTTTCTGTTGAAAGTCTCTACCAGTTTAATGTGTCACACACTTATCTTCTTATTTGAAAAATTGACGTTGAAAGCAAGATGGTAGCATTCAAAATGGTTGCCACGTTGTTGACATGACCTACATGTTTTTCACCGTAACGTGTCTAAAATTGGATTGCTGTTTCTTCCCAAGCTTTTTGTTTCATATGGATGTTTTCTTGCTCTTAATACACTAGAACACTTTCTGCCATACGCATAAGAGTAGCTAAACACTATACAGGTTATGGTGTGGTAACAAATAGTGACATGTTGCGCCAGGGTCTTGCTGTATCTCAGTACCATAAAATACCTCACAGAAAAGAAATGAGAATTGGGAAAGACTGCATGACTTTGTGAAAATTGAGAAAGGCATGGAAAGCAGGTTTGATTGTGTAATGAAGAAGTATTTAGAGCAAAGAGGGGAAAACAAGGGAAAAAAATCTTTTGAGTGAAAAGCTTGGAACAACTATGACCAGTAAACAAACCTGTTTTAGACTTTTCACAATAACAATTCAGCAAGCGCAGTAGTGAGCTACAGTAAACTGTTTGACTGTTTCTAAACAGGTATTGTGTATATATTCACATCTGAATTCAGATCACTACAAACTCTTTTTTGATATCAGAACCTTTGATACTGAATCAGTAACTAGCAACTTTCTTTACGTTTGTTTCCTTTCTCACCAAATAAGACCAGTTCTTTTGATCTCATCAAAATTCAATACAGTTTAGAGGAGCACTGGGTGCGCACACGCACACGAATACAAACAATTACAGAGTGTGGTCCATCTGTTTCTCTGCATACTTTGTTAGCCCAGAATCACCTTATTTTGAAAGGTCTGGACCTACACAGGACCACCTCAGAGCAGGTATAATGTGGGGTGTAGATCATTTTGAGCGCTGAAGTTACACTGATCTCGTGGTGGTGTGTATGTAATGCTGGTGTGAGTGTATCAGACACAGGAGCTCATCTTTTGCACAGTTTGTGATAGTCGTCCTTAATCAGTGCTCATGATGTGGTGCTGTTCTAGTGTGAGTGGCTCAGACACGGAAGTGCTGCTGGACATTTTACACACCTTAGTGTGACTGCTAGACTGAGTATAGTCCACCAATCAAAACTGTCCACCAACAGTACTAGAGGATGACCAACAGAAGATGAGCTATCACCTCTGACTTTACATCTACAAGGTGGACCCAACAACGTAGTAGTGTAATATAGTGTACAGTGAGTGGACACAGTGTTCACAGCACTGCTGTGTCTGATTCACTTACACCATCCCAACACACACCAACACATCACCACCATGACAGCATAACTGCAGTGCTACAATGATCTGCCAAATGGCCAGTAAATTTCACCACAATTCCTAAAAGCTGATAATGTGGCAGTTAAAGAATTACTATGGAGGTAGTATTCTTCTACAAAAACTGTGACCTTGCTGTTCAAATTATTTCTCCAATCAGATTATTGATTCGTTTGTAATTTGAAAAGATTATTTATTATAAGTAAATAAATATTACTGAGCACACAGTAACAGTCCTGTCATCAGACATGTCAGACACCCAGTGTCCTAAAGCAGGCTTACTCTGCGTGAAACAGAGATAAATATACATGTGATATCACACTTTCAGAACCATGTGTCTGCGTGAAAACACAGCATCAGTAGTTCTCAAACCTGTCCCCAAAGAACCGAAGTGGGACCACATTTATACTCTTAACTTACATATTTTTGGTGCGGGAGGCCAAAACATGGAAAAAAAATCCATTCAAATCCATCTACCTTGTATGCACATTTATTGCCTATTTTATCAGATCTATTACCATTTAGTTACTTGTTGTAGTTCTGCAATTATTGATTGTAGTCAGGCTGTAATTTTCTGTCCCATTTGAACCTACTTATTAATAGTCCTTTTGTCCATAATGATGTGCTGTGGGTGCCCATCGCATCCGTAATGGACAGCAGTGTCCTTCTCTCTGCCACCTTCTACCACAGAGTTCAGTTCCACACCAACAACTGACCCTGATCACCTGACCAGCTTGTCCAGTCACATCTCGCCTCTCTTTTTAATGCTTCCTCCCAGCACACCGCAGAATAAAAAATATAATGATATATAATAATAATAATAATGATGACACTGCAATTGCTGGGGATATTTGGTTATTTTTGTAATCACCATTACCGATAATGTTGATTGGTTGTTGGAACCCTTGCCACATTGAGACTTTAATTGTGGTGTACAGGGTTCACAAACAGTAGCAAGGTGTTTTTTCAATAGTCCTGTAGATGGCTTGCGACTTTGGTTGTAATAATTCATGAATGCTTTTTACAAGAGCCTTATTTTACCTAGCTTAACCTGTATTTGTTAACCATTTAGTAGATTTGTTTATTTTAAGTATGTCTTGACTTATCTAAAGGCCTGTGTTTTTTTTTTTTTCTTTTCAGTGATGGACACTAAGGCAGTGTTTACGGCCCTTTATGAAGTATGTGAAGAGAATGCTGGCTTCTTCTCTGGAGGACCAAAGGGGCCAACAGGAGATGCTGCACAGAGACTAGTTGACACTATGCTGACCATCCAGAAACATGCTCGGAGTCTGGAACCTGTTATCTCTGGCTTTGCAGCCATCTATCATCACTTTGACTTTGACCCTCACATTCCTGCCAATGGATACCGCTCCTTAGTGAAGGTACACGAACCGGTCCTATTATTGTTAATCCTAAACACATACATAATGTGGCCAGAAATATGTGGACACCCATTATTGTTATTGCGTTTGGATGTATCAGTCACCACCATTGCTAACAGGTGCACATAATGACGCATACATTCATGCGGTCTTAAACTGTGGCAATAGAATGAGTCATGCTGAATAGCTTATTTACTTTCATTTACACTATCATAGAATGCCACCTTTCCAACAAGTCAGTTTGTCTTTTTTCTGCTGTGCTAGCGCTTCCCTGGCATTTGTGTGTGCTGTAAAAAGTAAGCCCTAAAAGCAGAATGCAACTGCAGTGTGCTGAAGCATGTAAAAAATTGTCATTCTCTTTTGCAACACTCGCTGCAGAGTTCTGAGCTGCCCCTGAAAACGAGGTCCACACAAGAACTGTTTGTTGGGGTTTTCATGGCAGAGGAGCTGAATATAAGCCTTACCTTGCTCAGTGCCAAGAGCTCTCTGTAGTTGTGTCCATAATGAATTAATTCATTAATATATATTAATTAATGTATATTTGTTCTGGATTTCTGCCAGGTTGTGCGTTGCTGTCTCCTCCACATTATCCACAAGGGTCACTACATCGCGTCCAACAGGCGGAGCATCTTTTTCCGTGCCGCTCATAATGCCGGAGAGATGGAGGCATTTTGCAGTGCTCTGTGTCAGCTGAGGGCTCTGCTCTACCTGGCTCAACGGCTGCTCCATGATAACAGCCATGGCAACCTCTTCTTCCAGGACGAAACTGGTCTCAGCCAGAGCTTTCTTCGAGAGTATGCCTCTATGCACAAGGGCTGTTTCTATGGCCGTTGTGTTGGCTTCCAGGTGTGTATGTGTTCTTTCAATATAGAACATTCACATTGGTAAACCTTTCATTTGACCAGGTTAAGGACTGGTCTGTTTATTTTTAACTAAAATGATTTAGGTTTGCAACAACCATATTGATATTCATAATACTTATCAAATGAGGCGTTGTGCAGCCCTAATACATGTTTTTGTCTCTGAACAGACAGACACACACACATACTGATCCCGAAGGAAATGTAGTAGGCAGTAGCAATAACACAATACAGCACAGCAATACAATACAAAAATAAGGGTGCTACAGTGTGAACATAAGCACAAGAATATTAAATATAAATAATAAAGTCTACTATAGATGAATATATCTCATTTATTACAATGAGGAAAGAATAAATCCAAAATCTATATATAAAAATACAAATATCACTGTAGATGACAAGTAGAAAAAATGTGAAAATATGCATTAAGATACCAGAGATAAAAAGACAATAACGAAATGATGACAATACTGAATTAACATGTGCATATATTGATATTTAAGTAGAGTGTAGAGTGTCCAGGAGTGCAGATGTACAGGATATATAGTAGTGTCAGTAGTGCAGATAAATAAACCTCTGATTTAACATAAGAGATTTAGTCTTCATCTGTCCTCTTCCTGTCCAACTGGGAAGAGTTGAAGAGCCTGATGGCTCTCGGAACAAAGGATCTCCTGAGTCGATCTGTAGAGCAGCTCTGTGACAGCAGCCTGCCACTGAACCTGATCCTTTTGTCCATAATGATGGTGTGCAGTGGGTGCCCATCAGCATCCATAATGGACAGCAGTGCAGTGTCTTTCTCTCTGCCAGCTTCCACCACAGAGTTCATTTCCACACCAACAACTGACCCTGCTCACCTGACCAGCTTGTCCAGTCACATCTCTCCTCTCTTTGTAATGCTTTCTCCCAGCACATCACAGAATAAAAAATATAATAACGACAGAATTAGGTTATTGTGGCAGTGTCTGTGTGGGTGTATTTGTGTGGAAGTGTGTGGTGATTGATTTTCATGCTTTTCTGTGTTGTTGGTCACATGTAAGAAAAAAAATGTAGGCCACATTTATCTGAAATTATCCTAAAAGGCTTACAGTGAATAGCTGTGAGGTTTAATGGTCGTGGTCAGTGTTTAGCAGCTTATACTACAATTTGTCATGGTTTACTTGTTCTTGATAAATCCAAATACATATTCCCCTGTATTTCCTGTAATAATAGCAAGACCTTTATTTATTATACAAACTGTTACCCTCATTTTTTGTAATTCTTCGTAATTATCCTACTTACTGAACAAATGTATTGCATTCTAAATGGGTTCTTTGTGTGCTGTTATTTAACTTGTCTTTCTCATGCATTATCTATAGTTCACGCCATCAATCCGTCCATGCTTGCAGAGTATTGCTATAGGCCTGGTATCCTTTGGAGAGAACTACAAGAAGCATCAGTCTGGGATAGGTCAGTCACCTTTAAACTGATATTCAGTCCATTCATCTCTTTTTTATTTATTGCTTAGGACATCAATACAGTATGGGATATAATTTGGTTAGATTACAAAGGCTTGCGTGTGTGGTTGGGTCAAATATTAGTGTTTGGAAAAAATACAGTAAATCACACCTCTCTAAATTAAATCAGGCACATGCTCTTTACCAGTGTTCTAACCTTGTGTCTTGTGCTCACTGCTGCACTCTAGTGGAGTCAGGAGCAATTACATCATATGGTGAGTCCACACGCCCTCTTCAGGGACGAACCCAAACCCTTTGTGTTCTGTCCTCTGGCGCTATCACACTATTCCTTAAAACTCTGATCTTATCAGTTTGGCTTAAATAGTGTGAAGAAATTTAAATAGAGCATACAGTGATCCAGTATTTGAATATCCCAGGTAAAAATGTATAGACCCAAACTGTATGATTATGTTTCTAACCATATGTGTTCTGATCTAATTAAAGAAAAGCATGGTCCTTAAGCATTTGAAATGCATGTAATGGTAAATCCACCTCAACATGCAGGCTACTTATTTTTCCATGTGATTTGCTAATATTTAGCAAATATCAGTTAAAAGTGTTTACTGTGTTCTGTCTTAGTAGTGTGGGGAAAGAATCGGTGAATTAGTATTTTAAAGTAAGTGTTTGTAGCGAGTTGTTGTTAGTCTGTGAGTAAATTGTAAAGTAGAAACCTTCTGTCTTCATGTTTCTCTAGTAACCTAGTTTAGTGTGCAGAGGTGAGGTTGAGCAGTTGAGACGGTGGTCAAGGCTATCAGATAGTGGGTGATGGATTGCATGTGTCTAATTTACCTGCATTATTTACTGTCTGGTGTACATGTAGTGGATATAGAGTCTGTGGCCTTAGGACAGTTGTATGTAGAATAATTTAAACTAATCAAACGTGTTTAGAGGTACAGCTGCGGAATATTTTTGTTTTTGCATGCTCTGATGCGTATTGGGCATGTGTGATTATGGGCATGAAACTTGCATTATTTTAAACAACTGACCAGCTTGCTAGCTAATTCACCACACCATATGTTTTCAACATCAATATAGGGTTAAAAATAAACACTGTATTGCCAGTAGAATTTACTCACCCCGTACAGAGCATTGATTTCAGGTGTTCCAATCACTTCAGTGGCCACAGGTGTATAGAACTTAGCTCCTGGGCATGCAGCATGCTTCTACACACATTAGCGAAAGTATGATCGCTCTTAGGAGCTTAATGAATTCCAGTGTGGTACAGTGAGAGGATGCCAACAGCCAACGGGCAGTGGCATTATAATAAAGTGCAAGCGATTGGGAACAACAGCAACTCATCCACGAGGCTATGTTGACGTTGTACAGAGGTCACCAATATTCTGCAGATTCAATTGCTACAGACCTCCAAACTTCATGGGACCTTCAGATTAGCTTAAGAGTGTGTAGAAAGCTTCATGGAGCAGGTACGTGCCTTGGAGGGGAAAACTGCGAGCCAGGCCTTCTCGTCCAACATCAGTGTCTGACCTCACAGATACGCTGCTGGAAGAATGGTCGAAAGATCTCAAACACTCCTAAAGCCTGTGAAAGCTTGTGGAATGTTAACTCATACAGAGTACATTCTATTTTTAAGATGACTTAATAAATGTGTGTTGAAACACTTGATCATCCACAGTCTAAGACAAATAGTTTGGAAATGTTTGTGTTTCATTTACTCTTCTCTTTGTCTTCCACAATGCACTATATAAGAGCTCAACATTCAGAAAACAGCTATGATTTGCAATGTTTAGAGGCTTCACTAGCCCACATGCAGGCTCTCTTTCCCTATTTAACTAGAGAGACCAAGTATTTGCTTGCAGATGTTGTAGCAGCTGCCTGTAGCCTTCCACTAGAGGTCATCGATCTGATAAGGCCATCATAGAAAGCATTGCAGGCATTATGAATTCAGGGAAATTATGCCAAATAATGCCTCTGAGAATGCTGCTTTAAAGTTCTCGCTCTACTTTCAAGACGTAACCCCTCAAGCAATGAACAGCTACCTTCAAAAAGCCACACATAAGGTGCCATTGTACAAAACCAGGATAAGAATGTACTGTAAGGATGGTCAGCGTTTTGGTTTCAGAAATGCTGCATGTGGGTCCTAAACCACTCATTATAACCCAATTGTTTAGACTTACATTTATGGAATTTTCAGAGATGCAGTTATCCAGAACCGTTTACAATTTGGTTATATTTAAAATGTAGCCAAAATAGTTTAAGGGGTTTTATCCAATGACTCTGACTGGTATAGTATAGGGTAGCTTGCCCAGGTGGGAGATGCCCAGTCGATAGCATGACAGAAGTGTTCTTCACTACATTATACCAACCAGACTAATACAGTCCCTGGAGAAAACACTAAGCTGGATAATGAGCTGAGGCGATTGTGCAAGTGGTGGCACCTGGTAATAAGAGATAAAAAATATGGTAATATTAGAACTACACGTTCCTAATGGTGTCCTGCAATAATCTATCCCATCCAGCTTGAATATTCTCACAGTTTCCGCAGATTTTGCAGAATGGGGGTGTAGGTGGAATAACACCAGACCTTCTGTACATGTGACTAACAAACTGTCCAGCTTGACGCTGACCATGGTGCCTCCACACACAGATTTGTTGTTTGTCTCCAACAAGCAAAACTAATCACTAAAGATGGCCTGCTGTCATTCTGAGTCACTTCATGACCGTCTGGCACAACACCTGTGCAGGCTTTGGTGAAGTTCACATGGGCAGTTACTACATCTGACATCAAGCAATATTGTCAGTTCAGAATACTGTGCCTTACTGTACAATATTATACAATATTACAACTACAATATTACAATATTGTAATAAGTACAATATTATAACTATAATTGTGTCATGAAAATTATTTTATTGTAATCACTCGTGGTTGTTCCATTGCTTTCACATTTAGGCCCACCTGCTGATAGTGTAGTGACCCAGTTACTGAAATTGCACAGAATCAGCGCTGGAGAGTCCAAAATCATATATTCCTTTTGTGTAAGCCGCTAACAAAGTACAGTTATGCTATTATACAGCACAGGAAATTACTCTGAAAAGAGTTACAATGTTTACAGGTGATATGCATGCATGAGCTCAAACCAAATATCCACCTACCAGTTATAAAGCACTGCTTGCCCATCTACTCTTGATCACCTTAATTAGGCTAGGATAAAGTATACAGTTGTTACTTGTGGACTGTGCACCACAGTGTCATGAAGCAGATTTGCAAAGTTTGTTTCCACCAAGGTTCCCACCAAGTCTGCCATATTTTGAATCCCAAAATAGATTCAGCTGACAAAACACTGAGCATTATGAATTTCTGGACAGCCTCCCGAGGTTCTCACAGGAGCCTTGGATCTAATTAGTGGAAGCTATGAGTATGGTCTGAGTAAGGAACAAAAAGCGATTTTATTATGCAAATGTGTTATTTTTGCAAAGAAAATTCCTCTTGTGACACCAAGTGTGTCAAGTTCTCACATTTAAATAACTGACTTTGAGCCAAGGCATTAAACCAAAAGCCATTAAATAACATTAAACAACATTTAAATGAAATTGAATTATTTGTCTTTATTTTTATTTTCTTTTTTAATTAGCTTGTTAGGGCTGTGGATGGTTCTCAGTCTTTGTTATGAAAGCCCAGGTAATGCACACTTAAAAGGTTTATAAGTACCAGACTCCTTAAACCTCCCAAAAGCCTCAACAACCATTGTGAATTTAAACAAAAATCAATAAAATCTTTAAATAATAATAACATACATACATACATACATACATACATACATACATACATACATACATGTGTCATCTTTAAGTTATGCCATGTGGAAATAGGCAATCACATTAACCAGGTCCCCTGGTTTGTGCATGCCACTGTAACATTTGCACATTTGTACATTTATAGTTTATTGTGCTAGACCACGACACTCTATATCAGCTGTACAGAAACCAGACAACTGAAATGGAATTTGTCCTCTGTTTTCTGTTTTTTGTAATGAATCCTATTATTCATCTATAACTCTTTCTATTACTGTATTACCTGGATATGCTTATGTATATGCATTCTGTTACTGCAGATTAGAACAGCTTTTCATGCTGCTTCTTCTGTCATCCTTTCCCACTGTGTCATTTTACTTCTATCAGGTGTTGCTGCTAGTTCTTTTTTCACCTCTGGAAAGTTTGCCATTGATCCAGAGCTGAGGGGTCAGGAGTATGAACGTATCACTCAGAACTTGGATGTTCACTTCTGGAAGACATTCTGGAATGTTACTGAAACGGAAGTTCTTGCAGTAAGTCTGAACATTTATTACATTTTGCATAGAAATCGTCAAAAAGACCACAAAATGAATTTTGATTTGAACCTTGAAGCTACGCTGCCTGCCCAAAAAAGGTCTTCTTATTTGTTAAACAAGCATGTTGAAAGACACATCCTGTGGTCGTGGAAAAGATGTTAATCTGTTTCAGAAGGGCCAAATTATTGACATGCATCTAGCAGAGAACACATCTAAGGATTTTGCTGAAACTGGAAAGAACTATCCAGGAGTTTGCTTAAGTGGAAGGACAGTGGGGAAACATCATCTTTGAAGAAAGTAGAAAGACAACAGTAGAAGATTTACCCTGTTCCAGAGTGATGGGAATATAAGGGTAAGAACAGAGCCGGCTGAAATGATGCATTCATCATGACTAGTGCCTACCGTATAAGCCTGCGGGGTCAGTACTATGATCTGAGGTTGCTGAAGTGGTCAGGTCTGGGTTCAGCAACGTTATGTGCCCCAAAATTGAGGTCAGATGACTACCTTAATATACTGAACGCTCTGGTTATTCCATCAATTGATTTTTTTTTTCTTCCCTGATGGGACGGGCATATTGACAGTGGCAAGATGACAATGTCAGGCGCAAATTGTGAAAGAGCGGTTCAAAGAGCATGGGACATCATTTTCACACATGGATTGGCCATGTCCAGACCTGAACCCCGTTGAGAATCTTTGGGATGTGCTGGAGAAGACTTTGCGCAGTGGTCTAAATCTCCTATCATCAGTACAAGAATTTTGGGGAAAAATGTATGCAACTCTGGACAGAAATATATGTTGTGACATCACAGAAGCTTGTGGAAACAAATGTGTGGAGTGATCAAAGCTAAAGGCGGTCCAACAATGAAATATTAGAGTGTGTGACCTTTTGTTTTTTGACCAGGCTATGAAAATATTCTGTTGCCCTGGTAATGGTCATTCAGACAAGTCTCTTTTTAAGGGTTTGGCCAGTATGACATCAGCTCAGGTGAAGGTGAATCGTGCCCTCTCTGTACCACCTGTGTCTTTTGACCTTCCACTGGCGGCGGATCCAACACACACAGTGACAATCTCACCTCCAGTTGCCCACATTGGCCCTGGCCCAGTCCAGATGAGACTTATCTCCAATGAACTGAGGGAAGGACAGGTAACACCTCACACTTGTCTCAAATAGATCCAGACTCAGTTAATAGTACTCTTACTGTAGATCCAGATCAGACATTGCAGTGTGGATTAAGTATGGAATTGTGTTGTGTTCTGTATTGAAATCTTAATGCTGTTTTAATACTGCAACATAAAAGCAGTTTGATACTTTTTGATGTTGTCCACCATTCATTTAAATAGATTAGCAATATGTTGAACTTGGATTCTGCCACTATAAAAGTATGTACACTAATAAAAGTTTGTATGTATTAATTAAATATTTAAATGTAAAAGCAGAACATGGCGGAACACTGACTTGACTTTTTTTGCACTCAAAGCATGTCCTGTAAAATATGAGCATGAGTTTTTGAGTGTGTTTTCTGTTTTCTCACAGCCAACATGTTACCAGAACAAGTACAAAATAAATTCCAGTGATGTATTCTAGTCTTAAACTACAACTGATTAAAAACAACATAGTTGCTTATATCCTACAACACTGTGTATAAAAAAGAGCAGGCTACTATACGCATGTGGCAGTGATATAAAATGAACTGGATTCAACTGAATTAGAAATATTAAATATACTATAAAATTTTAATGTTTAAATGTTGAAGCCAAAAGATTCAAGTAAAATGATGTTTTTAAAAAATTTATTTTGAATGAAATCAGAAATTTAAAAAAGTTAGAAGTTAGAAAAAACTGGATACTTTTTTTGTGTGTGTGTTCATTCTGTGCTTTCACCATAGGCCTTATCCAATTTTTCCCTTTGGGTCTTAAATCTTGTCTTTTTCTTACCAGGACAGTGAGACATTGTTGGCAATGGCTCGTTCTGAGGGTGGTCCCATCTCTCTCTCTCTGGGTCTTAAGCCAAAGAGAAGCCCCCCGTCACCCTGGCTTGTGGTACACTATCATGGAGGAGGCTTTGTGGCACAGACTTCCAAATCACATGAGGTACAATTTTGAAATCATCTGTCTATATGCACTCTGGCACAGCACTGCACTGCTCTGACTGAGTGTCTTCCTACACAACACTGCAGACAGAAGGAGTAATTACTGTCTTAGGGCATGAACTGATGTTGCTTTTCTCAATGACTCATTGACCCAGGCACAGGATAATGGATGAGCTTCGTTTAATCACTCCACCATACAGATACAAGCCCTAGAGTGCTTTCAGAGAAATCCATAGCCCAAGTGGTCTATATTTGGTTTATGTAAAGTTTAAACTAAAAGGATAATCTAGACATATATAAAATGAAAAATGTTTTTATAATAATTGAATAATTAATCATTTAAACATGTATTAATTAAGAGTGGATTAAATTAAGAACTGATTAAACTAGAAAAAATATATTATGCAATTGCAATAAAAGAAGCAGATTATTTTCTACCATAAATGGAAATGTTAAAATGTTCCAATGCAGGGTCACAGAGACTCATTATGACCCTAAAGGTATCTCATTAATTTAACACTAAATGACCAAATTACACACAGTTAGGAGAAATAAAAACAGACATTCTTTTAGTGAGGAAAAAGTATCAAAGTAAATAATTAAAATAGTCTTTCCATGCTGACTGTGGTTTCCTGCTCCTCTCAGCCCTATCTGAAGAGCTGGTCTCAGGATCTGAACGCTCCAGTCCTGTCTGTAGACTATTCTCTTGCACCAGAGGCCCCGTTTCCAAGAGCCCTAGAGGAATGTTTCTATGCCTACTGCTGGGCCATCAAGAACCACAACCTTCTGGGTAAGTAAAGTTAAGCAGTAACTAAATAACTAATAATATTACAAAATTCTTCAAAAGGTCTTGGAGGATGATGTTGCCCTTGGAAATGCCTGGGTACAGCAGGGTTTATTTTAGTATATGTAAATGTAAGGGGAAAAATATACAATTCCATTTGCTGAACCTGTCAGGTGTTACTTTTAACTGCATATCTCCAGTCATAGCTTATTGACCGTTCATATCAAACAATGAGTATATGTGTGTGTGTGTGTGTGTGTGTGTGTGTGTGTGTGTGTATATATATATATATATATATATATATATATATATATATATATATATATATATATATATATATATATATATATATATATATACACACACACACAAAAACAAAGATCATGACACGCGGATGTGCTATAAATAAGAAAAGATATTCTTTATTACATTCTGTAGTAAGTTCATATGCCCGTTCCGATAATGGGTCAAATCTGGTGTGCCCCTACCACCTGCTGCACACACTTGCAGTCCTGGGATGAGTAGTTTTTTAACAAAACTGTTAGAGACAGTGTGCACACTCTCATTAATAAACCTATAGAGGTTCCTTAGAATTTATGCTGAAATGGCAGTTTTCTTGGGCCTTAAGAGGAAATGTCTGTGTTGCATTTTCTTAGCCAGTTGTGAGATCTTAGTGTTTACTTTGCACTGCTGTGCTCTTGACCTCCATCTAATGAATAGGGAATGGTTTGTGCAGGTCTTCCCTTCTCTTCTTTTGTTTAGTCAACATTTATGGAAAGGGGCCATCCGGTTTTCCACTCCATCCTATAGGTTGTCAGTCCATGGGTGTGTAGCTTTTCAGCTTTGTCAGCTTGGAGGGGCTAATTGTGTTGAATGAGGAGCTGTCATTCAATGAACAGCATTCTCACAGAGCCATCTTTTGCTCTCTGTTCCTGGCAGTGCAGATGCTGTTCTGTGGATCTGTTTGGTCGATATGTGCACTGGAGGAGGTCTAGTCTATCTGTTTTTTTGGCCAGAATGAGTCTTTCAAAGCACTTCATCCTAATTGTAGTCAGTACAACCGGCCTGTAGCCATTAAGACAACCCACTGTGATTTTGGGTGGAACGTGGTAGGCTGGCCAAGTCAGTCTCTTAATTTAAACCAGAATGAGCAAGTATTTCATTTGCTGAAGAGGAAACGGAAAAGACCCCAGTAAAGCCTTGGCAGAAAAGCAAAAAAAATTGTGCTTGGCAAAAGCACAATTTCGATTTATTTGTATTTAAAATATATATTTTTTTAATATTAATTTAATTGAATAAGAGTACAACAGAGGACTTTTTTTATTATTGTATTTCAAATAGTGGATTGAACTGTTTTAAGAAATTAAATCAGTGTTTGCCCTTCTGTTTTTTTTTTTTTTCCCCTCTTCTCTCCATGTTTCTCACACTTTCAGGTTGGACAGGTGAGCGTGTGTGCCTGGCTGGCGACAGTGCAGGAGGTAACCTATGTGTGACTGTGTCAATGAGGGCTGTGGCTCACGGAGTGCGCTTGCCAGACGGTATTATGGCCGCCTATCCTGCCACCTTGCTCACCGCCTATGCCTCGCCATCTCGTCTGCTCAGCCTTATGGATCCTCTTTTGCCTCTTAGCGTGCTGTCCCGCTGCCTCAGTGCTTATGCAGGTCAGAGACAGAAATACAAGAATCCTGAATAGTTTTGTATAATTAAGCTTAGCAACATAATGTATAAACATGCAGTATTAAATATATTTATATATTTATTATATTAATATATAATTTATATATATATAAATATAACATATATAATATAATCTTATGGAAAGTTTGTGAGCGCTCATTAGCTCATCAGTCAACATCTTACCGATAACACTCCTGCCTCACAGCTGTGTGTTCATTATGTTCAAAATGTTGTGAGAGCACTTCATTGAGAACCCAGTATCTAGAATCAGATCTTGGCCTAAGTGTTTTGTTGCACCCCTCCATTGTTACTTGTGTAGGTATGGACTCACAGACAGAGAAGCAGGTAGAGAAGGTCAGCACTCTGAGCATGGTAAAAAGAGACACTGCCTTGCTCCTAAAAGACTTTAAACAAGGAGCTTCCAACTGGATCCACTCTCTCCTAGACCCCAACAGAGCAAGCGCAGGTATGTGGTTTGATTCCCAGTGAAATAGAGCATACAGGCATGCGTTATAGCATGCATCAAAGGAAAATTCCACTGCAAAATATATATATTAATGTTTTTTACTTTTAAACAAGCCAAAGAAACAGTAGGTAGAGGGCTCATTGAGGAAGACTCAAAAGAACTTGTGCTCAAAAGGGAAACTTGTTCTCAATATTAAACCAAATACCAAATAAGAATTATAAGACTTATCTATCGAATTAAGGTATTCTGGTCATTAGGATCTATGCTACACCATTGTATGGAATAGCTTTCTCTAAAGCGAGCCCTTGGGTGTAATAACTCTACAGATGTCTGGTGTTGATTACCACCACTGTAAACAATTCTGACATTAAACCACTCTGAATTACCTTGTTTTTATCTTAACCATTTAACTGTGCATCAATTATGAAAGAGATTATGTGATTTTTCTTTAAAAAGATGAAATTTAGAAAACCATGTCTTTATGGATTGTCTCCTGAACTTGCAGGGCTCATTGTCCAGTGGTCCCCTTATATTTTTTTCTCTCTGAGAACAAAAACCGAATGACTTAGCAACTGTTCAGTGATTCAGTGATTGAGCTTCTTTTGAGACTTGCTGACCTGAAATGTAGACATATTAATTCCTGGGGCACTGTAATTAGAGTAGGTAGACTGGGTAATAATAAAGCTATTTCTTGTGCCCACAGAAAATAAAATTTGGAAATTGCTAATTGATTAACTCTATTTGTAGTGCATGGTTGCTGTTAAATATGTCAAACTCAGATTTAATATCTTTAGAAATGTTTTAGAGCTTCAGTCCACAGGACTGCTCTCGGTTGGATATTTTGGTTGGTTCACTTTTCTGGATTAGTTTAATATACAAAATAACTGTTTATTTGGGTTATCCAGATTTTTGACCACCAATCTGATCAAAGTACTTCATTACTGAATATCAGCTGACAAGATTCCATTAGACTGCAATGGTGTCGTGCCAGACTGTCATTAAGTGACTTAGTGTGGCAGCCGGTCATCTTCAGTGACCCATCTTTTTCTTCATGGAGACGCCCAGCAATCCTTGTGTGGAGGCACCGTGGTCAACGCCAAGATGATTGGTTTGTTGTCACATGTAATGTCCAGAAGGCCTTGTATCCTATTAGCCTATAGTCCATCCCCACCCTGACCACAAAATCTGCAGGAACTGCCTGAGTATATTCAAGCTGCATTGGATGGATCGCCACAGGAAACCACTGGGAACCTCTGCACCTCCCTGCCGAGATGCATGTTGCATTAGTAAACATGGCAGCCCAATGCCATACTGAGAGGCGCTACTGCTGTGTGTGCATCTCAATAAACATTGCCCAGTCTAAATTATTTTTATAATTTATTGTTCCTGAAAACCTTCAATGTCCGAGTAACATTGGAATCTGAAACTATTTATTTGTCACTCAATTTTATTTTTGTTTTTTTGTTTGTACAGATTGAGAAACCTTAAACCACTTTGATATGCCTGCACAAAACCAAATGAGAGTTTTGGGGTCTGTAGTTATGCAGATGAGATGAGGTGATATAACATCACTGGGATGGCCCCAAGTGTGTTTGTTAGCAACATTATCTTAGCATCTCCTGTTGTAAATAAAAGATGCATGATTTACAGCACCTAGGCAGAGGTACACAACTCTGGGGGGTCCTGGATTGTCCAGCACAGTTTTAAAAGATGACTGTTAAAACACACGTGAATCTATTCCATTGTTAATTGTCATGTTTAGTATGTGTTTGAGCAGGAACACTGCTAAACTGTGCTGGATACCAGTGCTCTGGAGGTTTGTGCCCTGATCTAGGGTAGGTGGTAAATAATATTAGTTTGCTTCACCAGTCTGTTGCATATTGTGTATGGCAAATGGAATATGTGGCATTATAATTACAATATGAAATGATAATGCTAATAAACTTGTCCTCTTTCCTTTATTTCCTGTTGACTACCTGTTTTTTCCCCAGATGCAGTGAGGAAGAGTGTCTCTGATGGGACTCTTACTTCTCCACATACGGACCCTTCAGTTCCAGTGGCATTATCCGACTTCTCAGCTAGGAGTGAGTCACTGAAAAGTCAAACCTGTCAGAATCTGACAACCCATCTCGAGAGTACATCCACCAGCAGCAGCCACAATAAGGCCAACCCTACCAGCACCACCTTCACAGACCACCATAACCCTATCCTTAATGCCACAACACTTCCTGAGAGCAAGGTACAGACTGCATAGCTACCCCTTGTGTTCTTCACCTCTTTACACCAAAGTTTGTGTGTTTAGTGCCAGAATTGATATGTGTATTATTCAGTTAGTATATTACCTGTATTCAGGTAAGCAAAAAGAAATTCTATATTATAGTTGTAAAAATCTAACTCATTAATGCATGCTTGAAATTATTCTACTGTACTTTCACACAGTAAGAGACAGAGCTGTACATTTTTGGCATACAGTGTGTATATATACATTTTAGTAAATATAGACTTGTTGAAGGAATTTGTAGTCTGGTTGGTGTGGCTCAGTGGATAAGACCACTGCCCACCAGGGAGATATCACACCATCTGGGAGATGGAGGTTCGATTCTCGGTCTGAGTTACTATGCTGTGCTACACCAATAAGAGTCCTTGCACAAGACTCTTAACACTACACTGACCTACCTGTAATATGAATACCCTTGTAAGTCGCTCTGGGTAAAAGCATTAGCTAAATGCCATAAATGTAAATGTAGTCTTCACTTGGCTGTGCATTGGTTGTTTTGGTTGGTTATTAAAAAAAACTTTTAATTTAAAGAATTGAAACAAATTCTTATTAAATAAAAATAAAATTAAATCTAATGAAATAAATGTTCCTCTATTGATTTTTTTTATTTTAGCCAGAGGATGTCAGCTTCTTCCTGTCCAAAGAAGTAGATCCCTCTGTGTCCAGTTTGATCTCTGCTGTAGCTGTTCCTCCTCCAGAAGGAGAGGAAGACTCTGAAAACCCAAGAGAGTTTCCTGAGGGCTTTGAGCCACTGCGCTCAGAGCAGCTTGCTGAGATGAAGGTGGACTCCTCCCCCATTTTCAGAAACCCCTACATGTCTCCGCTTCTGGCTCCAGATAACATGCTAATGGGGCTTCCTCCTATACACATAGTGGTAAGAGAGAGTGATTGCCAGTTTGGGTGCGTACTTGCTATTTGAGCTATTTTTAAAGAATGTGAATGGGAAAAATGTAATTTTATGAGGGTTTGGAAGAAATCCCATGCGTTCATTAATTGCCTAAGGTTGGGGCACCAAATAAGCACCGAAGGGATTCTATTTAAAGTGTGAGACTGGAGTTGTGAGCCAAATGGCCCACTTTTGGGATATGCCAAGGTGACTAAATGATAAGTCAACATGCAACACTTTTAGGAAGTGTTCAACTTAAATGTTGTCATGTATGCTAACTATATAAAACTATATTTTTGGTTTTATTCAGATTAGAAATAAATGTGTACATAAGTTAGCTTTGCATCCTCTAAGGATGGCTGTTTGTTACAAAGCAAGCTGTTAATATATAGTAGCGTTCAGACTGTAGTGATTTAAGAATGATAAATAACAGGATTTAATGGATACCAGTCTAATTGATGTTGCTTATTCATTCAGCTCTTTATCATTACTATTACTGGTCCTCTAAAAGTAGACAGGACCAATATAGCGTTGTTGTTACATGTCACAAAATATCCTTTCTTTAAAATATTTTTGAAAAATATATAGAGCGTTTAAATAATTTGCGTGCAACAAAGAGTTTTTTGTGCATTTTCATTACAGTGAGCCAAATAAACAAGTTTAGAGGTTCAGAGTTATAATGTGTGCCCAGTTTTAGGCTTGTTTTGTGTGGTGTAGTGTACTGTAGTTTAGTATCCTGTCCTGTGTGTTTAAGTTTGAATCTCAGCATGTAGCTTTGGTATGGGTATGTTGTAGTCTGCTACTGTGCCACATGTCACTTGTCTGATAGTCCAGTTCATGAGCAAGCACAGAGTGTGTCAGTTACGTCGTTGTCTTTTGCCATATTATGACAACACATTCCTTTGTTATTGAAAAATTCAAATGAAGAAAATAATAGGATTTTGCATAATGTCTTGGTATATGTTACCTATATGCACTTATCATCAAATAAATAGTTGCACAAATAGTTGCACCTAGAAGGAATCAACTTACAGGAATGACTGGTGGGTTGACACTGTGAGACATACAAATTATTTAAGTTTTGCATTCAGCCACACAATCAAGGATGGGCCTTATCTCTGTACTGGACTGACCCAACAGCCACAGTTGTGGACAGTCAGTAAGCAATGATGCCCTCCAACAGTCATCCTCCATGTGATGCCCTCTGTGAGCCAGCACCAATGACAGACGACTGCTTGACGCAGGACTACATGCACGCAGATCATTACAACGACTGACCTTAACACCACATCAACATCGCCAAAGACCGCAATGGTGTCATGCCAGCCGCCCGATTGCAAAATCTGTAGGAACTGTGTGAGAATATTCAGGCTATATGGGATGGATGATTGCAGAACACCATAAGAAACCTCTACAACTCCATGCCGAAATCTTTAACCGAAAGTTACTTTAGCAAACATGGTGACCTAACAGCATATTGAGAGACAGTCTTTCTGTATGTGTAGCTCAATAAATGTTGCCCATATCAGTTAAAATTTTTCTTAAACTTTTTAAAACTATTTTTTTGATGATGAGTGAGTACTAGCGATGTCCACAAGTACTTGAGGACCAGCATGGGAAGTCCAGATCAACAATTCAAAGCAGTTTTAACAGGACTGCAAAGGGGAAGGTTTTGCTCTTATTTTTGAAGTATGTTATGTTTCATACTTTGCCTTCACATGAGTGTGCGGTCGCTGGGGACATAACTCAGAAGGCAGAGATAGCATGGCTATTAGCAGTAAGTAGGCTATGCTGATGTTGGGGCCTGAAACGACTCTCTCACAAAATGACTTGATGGTACATTATCCACAAAATAAAAAAAGCTGAATTAGCTAAAGATCTGATCTAATGTTGATCTAATCTTAAATTGTACATCCAGATACTGGCAGATTATAAGGTGTTGTCTTGTATCATCTGACAACACCACCTATTCTTTTCCTTATGTTTGCTTTTTTAAGTAATAAAACCGTTTTTGAAATGTATTGCTTTGATTAGATTCATAGTACTGCATAGAGAAATGATAAGTAGGACAGTTTGTTGATAATCAGTCATCTATTTATTGGATAATATTCTCTACCACTAAGATATGAATGCATGCTTGAGTGGCCTCAGTTGGCTTGCTCATAGCTATCTGCAATATAGATTTACTTGAGCTTTACTGTGATCCTTCACACTAAATATGTGGAGTTTGATGAGAAAATGTTGGGACTAGCTTTCAAGGGGAAAAAAACGTCTAATATTCATTGGATGTGTGAAAAAAGATCCAGCTTTACTTGCTGAGTTCAGCATTAAATTTCTACCAGCCTCATTAATTAATGCCTACTTTCTTCTGCACATTCCCCTAGGCCTGCGCTCTGGACCCCATGCTAGATGACTCTGTTATGTTTGCCAAGCGACTGCGAAATCTTGAGCAGCCTGTGACACTGTGTGTGGTGGATGACCTCCCACATGGCTTCCTTAGCCTGTCCCAGCTCTCCAAGGAAACCCGTGAGGCTTCCAATGTCTGCATGGAGCGCATCAAAGAGGTCTTCACCATGAAAGACCCTCCTCCAGAAATGCGCAAACACCGCAAGCTTGAAAGGACCAACAATGGGTCTTCAAGCACCAAGGGAGCCTCATCCAGGCTCTTTCAGCGGACCACTAGCAAAGATGGGGGAGCAGCCATAGTTTGAAGAACTTTTTAGTGTAAGAAAAATAAAAGACGAGGGTAAGTGTGTTTTTACAAGGCGAATGAACGACTCGAATCACTATGCAACAATACAGACGATCAAGGAGTTAGATGCAGTAATGTCTCATGAATCTGTAGTTCATTTTGTTTGTGTTTGAGCACTAAGGCACCACTAAGTAGATGGAAGGAGAGGAGAAAGGAGGTACATTAGGTATACAGTGAGCTCCACTTTCCCCACTGCTGCTTTATTTTTATGCTCAGTATTACTACCAAAAAATTAAATGTAATGTCATTTGCACATACACTCATCCTTTAAGATAAAACAATGCCACCTTGCCTTTTCACTCCTTCTTTACCTCTTGACCAGGTTGAAATACTGGGCTTAGAAAGTGACTATAGTCACCAGCATAGATAGAGACTCTTCCTGCATTCTGTAGGGTGAATTTGCTTTACTCACTACGTCACTGTTTGCTTGACTGTCTTTGCCAACTATCCTCCTAATTTTATAGATTACAATTTTAATGAGTCAGCCAAATCAAATATTCACTGTGATATGTAGCCTTCTTCTGTAGTATTATTATTATTAATTATGTTTTTAATTGTTGGTTTTAGAGGTAGTTCTGCTGACCATTATTATGATATTGGGAACAGAAAACATTTACCATTACGTCACGTTAATAGGTATCATAAGAGTGTACTACTGCGGATTTGAAACACTTATGGGAGTTATTTGTTGCTTAGTTGTATTTTTCATAATTGTTTATTAGAGAAAGTCATTATGATGCTTCATGTGCAGAACACCACTTGGTTTCCATAATACTCATCAACACAGTCTTTCCAGACCTTCTAGCAAAGGGGCAGAACTACATATTATTTTACACACTACATATGCCACTGTGCCCAGTCTTCCCACACTGTAGACTATGCACTATGAAAGCATATAGCACTTTCTGTTCCCCATTCTTTTTCTCACCGCAGTTACAGCCCTGTCTTATTACTAGTTGTCGTAGGCCTGTCTTGAGACCCTCTGCCCGGTGACCTATTTCTAGCACCCTTTCCATGTAAGATAATTTAAGCCAAATCCCTCAACAACCTTGAACCAGTGAGCTGTTTGAACTAGCACAAGTCCCAGCACTCTTCCTGCATGTGTCAGTAGGAGTGCCTAGAATCAGGTCATCACTTTTCTGCCAGTATTTTCAAAACAATCCGGTTTCACATTGTTTAGTGGCATAGTAAAGCGCCACAGAACTGGAAGCAAGACTGTATTGCTGGTGAACAATCCTGGTGAATGCTTACTCAATGGTTAAAAGCTTAGCTTTACAAGTGTTTCCACTGTACGTCTGTGTACTTTTAGGCAAGACATAGCTACCTCATGCCAACATGTACAACTAGCTGTGTAAGCAATTTGTTTGGCAAAATTCCTGGAGAAAGCAATATAAATAGCAAAAGTCCCATAAAGCAATAAACTTACATACTGTTCAGTCTCACAGAGCATAACAAGCAGAAAGGATTTTTTAATAGTAACCTTAAAGATTGATAATACCACTCCACATAAGATCAGCATGGGGCATGGGAAAGCTCTTTTCTCTCTGTTTCACATCCCTTTCCTTAAAGATGGACCATAGTGTTGTTGTGGTTAACCGAGCCATGTTAGCCAGTTTTTGTTTGTTGTTCCCCGTATGCTTGCACAGCACTTCCCACTACATTCCTCATCAGCTCCATTAATGCTCATTTTAGTGCATACATCAAGTTCCTGAGATGGTCTTTTAATCAGATGGACACGTAAAGTAAATTAGTACAAAGTCCTTTGCTTGGAAACGTGAGCAGGTCATTATGAAAATGAATTCTGGTTTTGATGTTCCTAAGATTAATAGATCTTAGATGCACATTAATTCGTCCCTTGTTCCTTTTCTTATGTGTGCATTTGTGTTTAGTAATGCCAATCAAACTTTGCAGTTTTGCTCAGTTGCAATCATTAGGACGTTCCATGTTTATAACTGTGTGGTAAGTCTTCAGAAAACAAGCACTTTATGGCAAGGAATGCATCAGTGTGTATGGGGAACTTTCTCCCTGCAAGCTTTATAATGTATTTGTGCATTTTCATTTTTTTCTTTCCTTAGTTAAAAACACCATAAGTGCAAATGTATGTATATCATGCGTTTTGTGTTCTGTTCCGACAGTATTTTACTTACTCTGCCAGATTATATTATGATTTAAACCTTGCTAGTTTTATTCAGTAATCATTTGAGTATTATTAGATTATTATTATTTTAAATTGGTGCTTTTTGAGTTTCATGTTATAGAAGAAATTGCTAATTTTTTAAGCTTGTACAGTACGATGCAAAAGTCAGAGACCACTCTATTTGTTTAATTTCCATGAAGAACAGTCATTATGTAGAAATTATGTTTGATTATATTTCTAGAATTTTTTACTTGTCTTATTATTATTGTTATTATTAATAATATTATTGTTGTTGATGTTTTTATTTTTGCTATCTGTTTTTGTTTGTTTGTTCTGAAAATGAATAACTTTTATCTAATAGCCGTTTTGTCAGGAAATGAAATGAATGAAGGTTGGTCTTTTTCTTTTGCACTGTACTGTATGTTAGGAGAAAGGTCAAAATCCATGATGGTGTTATATTTGTGATGTTAACGACAATGGTCACCAATTCCAGTTCCGTGCTCTCTGACCCAACCTAACGTGAAAGCTGATGAGCACAGTCTATTCAGTAAAGAATTTAGAGTCTGTTCTACTTACTGTGTATTTCTGACCATTGTTCGCATAGAATGTATACATTGATTGGTCACTGTTTGGGTGCTTGTATTTATCCTTTGTTTTTGAATATGAGTGCTGATCCTGACCATCCAGAGATTATATTTGAATTTACTTTCTTTCTTTGGAAGCATGTCTAAAACCTAAGTAATTCACTGCCACAGATGGCAGCTACCAACTTTAACATGACACATCCTTTCCTGCCCTTTCCTGCCTGACCTGGGCTTGTCATGAACGTCACCAGTTTCTTGAAATCTTTTTCTTGTCCTCTCCACTTGACGTTTGAATACAATGACAACAAAAAGAACTCTAGTAGTCATGCACTTCAGCTTTTGTTTCTCATCTACCCAAATTACTTACTGTTTCCATTGATATGATCATTATATTTTCCCTGTGTTTATTTTTATGGAATAAAGTTAATTATTTTAATCTCATTATATGTATCTCTGTCCGGTCCTATTTTTTTCTCGTGCAGTTGTGGCTATCAAGAGTTGTTAATAAAATTAAAGAGGAGACATTTTGCATATTAACACATTAGCATGAATTATGACCATTATTTGCATAAAATATATATTTTTATATACACTAAGTAATGCAGTCTGGCTGGCAAAGTACATACCACTGGTTGGTTTTGCAGTGTTGCCCTGAATGATAAGCCTTATTAAAGGTCGGTGTGGTGCCTTATTATTTCAGCTGACTACAAATTAAGTTGTAACCTAGACATTCAGAACAAAAAATCCACAAATGAAGACTGTACATTCCAGAAGTTGCCAAGAACCTTTGCCACAATCATTATACAGTTCCTTCATTCTGTGCTTTTTAAGCATGAGGGTTTTGATAAGGCATGACTGCTTCCTGGAGTCTCAAAGTCTTCAAAACTACATAGCAAATAACTATCCTTAGTATAAAGTATAGTGGTGGATCTGTGGGAGTATTTTAATTGGGAATCTTGTAATATGCACTCCCTGACAGACGTCTTGTCGCTTATCCAAGTTGTAGGGACAACAAATAACTTGTAGTTGATCAATTGAAATGGTTAAATTATACATATATTTCATTTTGAATACACAAACATGCTGCAATAACAGAACATAAAGTCGTGGTGCCTTGGAAAAAATAATGACTTCAGTTTATGACTTCAGTGAGCTTGGAGGACTACAGCCATATACCTTGGCAATGACTCAAATACCTTGTTGATGAAGTCATCTGAAATGGCAAAGAAAGCAGTCTTACAGGACTCCCGGAGTTCAGACCCCTATCCCTAGACCAAAAATGTGTCCACACAAAGCTGCCCACCCAGCCAACTTGGGGATGGCACTGGTAAGAGAAATGGTAATGTCGGCAGTTCTGAGGTGCACAGTTACCATTAGACCTGCAGTCAGAGCTGTGGAGTCATGTATCACTGTTGCCGGGAACAGGTGACAGGATTGACCTGAGGGTTGCTCATACAAGTTCTTCTAGAGTTGGTGCCGGACATCCGGCCTGCCAGTGGCTAAGGATTGTCTGTGGGCCATACCTGCAGCCATGTTGTCAGTGGCATGGGGCTGCCTGTGCTGACTGTGCGACCAGTAAAGTGTCTAACTAGGGCTTGACCATTGGTGGGTCGACGGTGTCAGTGGCCTGCCAGAAATGAAACCTGCTGCGTTCGAGCTGGAAGGTATGAAAGATGATCACTGCAGTATGACTGGTGGGCTAGCACCAATCATGGTGACAGTTTTGAGCAAGAAGATGTTTCAGTTAGTCTGGATAGTTGAGTGTCCAAGACATGCATTCTGGGCCTAGACTCTATGAAAAGCAAAGGAGTTTTTAAAAGTGTCCATGTAGTGACGACAAAGCCACCGGATACCTGGTTAACAGTGGAACACAGAAGAGATGCTGCAGCATGGACATGTCCCTCTCTGAGAGGGAGCTGGGAGCGCCTGATGCTGAGGCTGGGGCACCCAGTGGCACTCGTGTGCTGCCCAAGACTGTGGACAGGTCTACCCCAGTAGGAGGAGATGGGCCCCGGTTTGGTTTAGGGGTTCTAAGGCTTTGTTAGCTCATTTACAAACGGTGCTAATAATCCTGGAGGTCACTGTAGCTTCTCCGTGTTAGTTTTAGACTCGATGGTGATCTGAGACTGATCCCTCTTTGATGGTGACTTTTAGCAGCTTGAATCACGTGCACACCTCCAGTAGCCTTATCGTAGTCGGCACGTTCAATCGGGTTTAATCTTAAACTGATTTTCAGTGCACATCTTTTCCAGCCTTGCAGCGGCACACCCCCCCATCTTCGCAAAAGCGCGCTCTGGTCACACATGCATCAGCAGGGCTGCTGACGGGAGCGCGCACGCTGTGTCCGCGAGAGCCAGATCTATCGCCTCGTCCCTAAGGTTACCTGCACACTCACATAGAGGAACGGGGAGCAGCTCGGCGCGAGGATAGATCAAAACCATGGACAGAATTTTGGGATTTGCCGTGGTCTCGAGCGTTTTATGCGTTGGATCGGTGTTGGGAAAATACGTCAGAGGCATCGTCAACACCAAAGAGGTGAGATGTTTACTGCGTGGCTCTATTTTCGATGCAAGTCTTGATCGATCAGCTTGGTAGACGACTCTTAAGCACTAATGATCTTTCACGAGCCTAATGTATTATCCGAGAAGACTCTTATACGCGTGCCTTCATTTGCACCTTTGCTTTGTTCCACATCTGGCGACGGCTTTATTTCGTCTCTGCCAGCGACCAGCGTGACGGAAAACGGACTGAAAAGGACACGGACTTTTAAAAAAATCCCTACTGGAAACGTAATACTAGGCGCTCGCATTTTCTGCGATGGTTGATCGAGTCCTGCGTTTTGCTCGAAGCTGTTACAGGTGTGCGCTGACCTAAATGTCCTTATTGATGCTGTTACAGTGTAGGCTCGACCGGTTGTATATGCTGTAGCCTACTCTCCGTGCGAGCCATGCGTTTTTATTTTTTAGGCTCACACAATCATGTTTGACCGTCTGATTACTACTGCATGTACTACGAGACTAACATCAGAATAGAAGTCTACAGAGACACGCAGTTACTCCTCTTACTAAAATGACATGTGTCCACTTCCTCTACATTATGTTTATCCAAGGTATGTCAAGGCCTGTGAGTCTGAAACATCGCAATTCCCTTAACTTTAAAATGCAATTGATGTAGATCACATAGTTCCTCCTTGAAAAAGCTCTCATTGGATTTTCAAGGACACAGATGCCACATGACAGTAGTTGAGACCTAAGCCTACACCTCTGTGCACGATAGTTTAGCTACCCACAGCCATGTGCTGTTTTCCTAAAAGCGCTTGGGAAGGCAGTGGGGAACCGTAACGGTGGCAACTCCACATAAACTGTAATATCACCCTGTTATAGGTCTTACAAACTGTATGTGTTGCAAATGGTTTAAAATACTATGGATACATGTCTTGCTTCATAAAGCATCATAAACCATAAGAATATACACAGAGAAACCTCCATGCAGTAAAGGCTAGCAAGAATTTCTTATTGATATCTCTAACCATTACATAAATTTGTCACCTGTTTTATTTCAACTAAGGATTGATTTCATAAATTAGATACTGGATCACATCTACAAAGATACTGGGCATCATTGTGGACATATATGTTTATCTGAGCAAACTGATAAATTGATTCTCCTCAGACTTTAGCAGAACATTGTAATAGATGTCATGTTAACATGTTGTGGTCTGATTCGAAAATGGACAAGAAATAAATAAGCCCTAATGATATTTCTTTTTATTATTGTATGTTTTTATTATTCAGGGGTAAATTATTCTGTGGAAAATGTAGTAACTGTATTCTGTATACTTCCTTTACAGCATATAACAGATACAGATACTTAACTCCTGGTTTCTGAATGTGTAGTCCCTATATCTATATGCATATACATATATACATATATATAATTAGGTTTTTAGACTATTCTAAAAGATATAGAAAAAAGTAATAGAGGTAGTATTACAGACAGGACCCTGTCTGTCTGTAAATGCTTACTGTACCATGGACTAATTATGGATTTATAAATATTTCATGCTGATCAGCCTAATTTCCTGTTCAGCTTGTCATTATAATTATGCATTTATTAAAACAAATAAAGTTTACTTTAGACTTTCTAAAAAGATGTTAAATACTGATGAGCCTATGTTCAGCGCTATGATCATTGTGACCCAACAACAATTTCTCTTGTCATTGAACAGGATTTACCTTTAAAACTTTTGTGCACATTATAGTTTAATTATATACACAGGGTTGCCAGTTAATTAGGTACATACCTTGTAGCTACAACTAGCCGGTCTTAACAACAATTTGCTTTTATACAGTTACTGACTTTAACCCCTCTTATAATACTGCTGTAACAGTATTCAGCAGCCCCCTGTACCCTGTACTATACAATGACGTGGTATTGGCATAGTAGTAGTAGTATTTGAGCATAGTACTGTTGCTGGGAAATTAAACACCTTAGTGTGACTATTGAGTTGAGAACAGCCAAACATACCTGACCAACAGTGTCCTGTGGTCAGAAATTGACTACTGGTGAATGTGTACATGAATGAAGATGAGCTATGACGTCTAACCATACACACACAAGGTAGGCATGCCTAATGAAGTGGACAGTATATGCCATTACAAGGTCTGTTAGCGAGACTTGGGGTAGATTAACTTAAGTACCTACAAGAAAGAATCATTTTTCCACCCTCACCATATTTTGGGACCAAACCTAATTTTAACAGATTTGCTGAATGGTACGATCTAACTAATTCAGCAATCCTAGGAATACCAAATAGGTCCATAAGTATTTGGACAGTGGCACAGTTTGTGTAATGTTGCGTATGTACACCATCACATTGGATTTAAAGTACAACAATAAAGATATGACTGATTTCAGCTTTAATTCAAGAGGGTTTAACATCAACAGCATGTACAATTTAGGAATTACAACTAGTTTTTACATAGTCTCTATTTTCTCAGCCCTAAAAGTAATTGGACAGTTGGCTGATTAGCAGTTTCATGAATCGGTGGATAATGACCAAGAAAATACTGCGACAGCAACTCAAGCTTTACAAAGCAAACCAATGAAATGTTCTAATGGCCTAAACAGTCACTGGCAAGTCACTGGCAAGGTTTGACTTAATGAAGACAGAACTAAAGGCAGACAGACCCACAAGCAAACAGATGGCTGCGGTATGGGTCTGGCAAAGGACCTCAAGAAGGAAAACTCAGCATCTGGTGATATTCCTGGGTTCCAGACTGTCTTTGGCTGCAAAGGTTGCCTATCCAAATATTATACTTAAATAATATGTAGAATTAGTTCGGTTAGACACCCCCATGGGCACGAGGACTTTCTTACCATATTGACCCAAAAATATTATTTAGTTATTCATTTCTTTATAAAAACACAAAGCGGCTCACGGGAGCATAGCTAGCTAGCATTAGGACTGCATAAGCTATAGCAATTAACTACAGTTAGAATTTGATTCAAGATTCAGATTCAAGCATTTATTTTCATATGCACAGATGAACAAGGAGTTGCACTGTACAGTGAAATTCTTACCCTGCACAGTCAAGTCATTAATATATATATATTTGAGGCCTCAATTTTATTATTACATATAGTAAATTATACATTGTGTAAAAGCTAAACGACAACTTGGTGCAAGATTTATGAGAAAGGGTTCTCACTTTTCTAAATAATGTATTTCATTCCCCAACTGTGAGTAGATTTATGCATTATCCTGTGCATTATCATGGACATGCTAAATTCAAGGTCAGATTTGGCTGTGGACATTGTTCTTCAGAGGGCATTTTTGCTGGATGTTATTGTTACCTGCACACTTGTGCATGTTGAGGTAACTGAAGAACAGAAGATCTCTTTAGAGGCAAGTTTATTGCATTTTGATGAAAGATTATGAGAAAACATGAAAACATCTCTTTATAATAATATGATATGATGATTTGTGCTTAATATATCCAGGGCCCTGAATGGCTACTCATAGTAAGTTGTCTTACTTTTAGCATAATGCTTTGCTTTAGAATTAATATTGAAGGCATCAAACAAAAAATAGCTCTCATTGAATTATGCAGTCCACCTTAAGAAACCTTCAAAATGGCATCTTTACAGGAAGGTAAAACAGCTTCTGAACTAGCAAAATGATATAGCATGATTTTAAGCAACTCTATTGGTCAATCAAAAGTGTTAATTTGTGCAAAAAATATTTCATTATTTAAAATATAAATATATATTAGAGGTGCCGAAGTGGGGAAATATAATTAATGTGCTATATCATGATATTTATTGTAATAAGTAGAAGTCTGTAGAGTTATTGAGATAACCAAGTCATCCCTTTAGTTGGGTGTGTCTAAACCTTTAACTGGTAGCCTACTGTATATACACAACATTTGCCAATGGAATTTAGTCAGTGCCAAAAACAGGAACCCATGTTCAGCCATACTGCAAGACAGGACAAAGAAAAGTGCAGAGCTTGCTTTAATAGTGTTCAGAGCATATGGGGATTGCAGAGCAGTGCAGGGCTGTGTGTAGGCTTTGGTTCAGGTATTGATTTTAGGAAAGAGTGAAAGAGAAACACTACAGTTTTATCTTTTCTTTTTTCAAGCTTATGAAGTTGCTCATCTCTCCACTCAAACTATAAACTCTGTCTTAAGTATCATCCTTGCCATTCTGATCTCAAATAGGCTTTACTCTGTGTAAATGGATACTGAATATAAGTTCACCGAATGAAAAATGAATCACCTTGTGTGTTTAAGGTGGTAGTAACTACTGTCTCCTGCAGACAGCACTGCATGATGATGGTCAGCCTGTGAATACCTGCAGGGTGTGCGGCGGGATTCATAGATGGTGGTACAGTGCAGTGAACGTCTCCTTCGATGTGTGGAAAATGCGCCGCAAAGCAGATTTTACTGATTGGATAAAGGGAGTGCTAGCATTTGGACATGCCGAAGGCCAGGAAGCAGCTGAACTTACAGGTGTATGGAAGCGTACGGTTATATGGTGGTATAAATCCCAGTCTACAGGAAATTCTCCTCAGAATTGTGCCAGGGAAATCCTCCTCTAAATCTGGACCAAGTGCACAATTCTTTGATGCTATAGTGGCTTATTATTGATATTGCCTACAACCAGAATCTGTCCATCCCAAATCAAATTGCAGCTGTTATTAATGCTCATGGAAGAATTACACACTGTTAGGTATGTCTCAGTCACAGATGACAGATGATATGCTGTTTTTGTCTAGTGAGCTTATGTATATATGTGTTGTTTTCTTTGGCAGAACTGAAGACACCCAGTTATTCTTTTGGTTAACTTTACCACTCATTCATACTCTCACTCACATAGTAGGTTGATCTCCTGCTCAACTAGATTTTTTTACTCTTACCAATATTATTATTCATTACAGGAAACAGTTGTTCCAACAAATTAAATAGCTAGTCTGGCTAACTTTAGCATTACTCATATAGCGCTGTGAAAAACCAAATACACAGACACGATTGGCTTTCTCTGAGTTTCATTGTGGGAAAGAGAGTTTAAACATTAAACATTGATGTTGTGGGAGGCATCGATATTACAGGGGCGGTAGTTAAGTGGGACTTGCTTGTGTAGAACACCTCAAGGCTTTCAAACTGTCAGCAAACTGGATGAGAAGTGAGGGTGATTGTCTTTCTGCTGTGTACATTTTCTTCTACAGCTTTTTGATTTTTCAGTACAGTGATCTGTGTCTGATGTTTTCTTCACCTGAGTCTAACTTTACCCCTAAGGGATCTGCAACCATTTCTTAGGTGATACGTGCAAAGAGTTAGACCTTTTTTGGACAGAAGTGTGACATTTAGAAGACACTCTGTGATCATGTCTATCATTCATATGGACATAGAACTCACATTAACATGTAAACAGCAAAGACAGGGTACACTACATGATGGACGGATAGTTTTTTGTATTTTGTGTGTGTGAATGTGAGTGAGCATGCAAGTGTATTTATATGCTGTCTATTGTGCAGCCACAGTCATGAATTATTTAAAGCCACAGCAGAGTTAAGGTGACATGAGTAGTAGATTCATAATTAATTTTTAATGAGGCTTGGCGAGTAGATAGAGAGAAAGAAATGGTGAAACCATCTTTGATTGGCCAGATACAGTAGATGGGTGGAGTGTTGAGTAATGTGGTTTCTGACGTGTGCCATTATAGCCCAAAGAACTCTTGTCATAATATTAGGGTTTCACACTGTGCAATATTTGGCTCTCAGAGGTGCCTTATATTCTGGATGCCAAATTCTGCTCAAACGTTGCCAGCAATTGTTATGCCAGCCCATGCCCTACGTAGGTTTGGAGAATAGGTGTAAGCTTCAGTGACAGTTGATTATTCAAATGAGACTCAACCGCTTCCACCTACTTCCTAGAAAACAAATAGATTTATTTAAATATCCAGCAGAAAAAGATCATAAATGTGGCATCAGCCATTTTAATTAAACTTAGCCTTGCATTTTTCAGTACACTTAAACAGAGATGCCATAACAATTATAGGCATTGGTGCAATCATCTAAGCATTGGCTCTGTCATTGGTAAATTGTGTAGTTAATTCCCAGCAATGCCACAGCAATTCAAAAATCTTATTTTTTTTCTGCATTGTTAAATAGCATATATAGTTCTTTTTTTTTTTATAAATGGTCCATGTATGCTAAACACTATCAGTCAACTTGCATTTCAGAATTGGTAGTTATAATTAATCTGCGAGTGTGCTGTGTTTAAAAAAATGTGGTGGCTAGTTTCACATGTCTCAGAGGAAGTACACACCAACCTTCATCCTTGTTGTGGGCATTGTGTGATATGGGGGAGACCTAGTAAGTGGGCAGAACTAACTAACCTCAAAAGCGTATATTATGTAAAAAACTTTAAATGAATAAAAAATAAATTAGACAGTGTTGTAGCCTGATGCATGTAAATGGCTTCCGGTAAACCTCAATAATGAAAAAATCTGCGATTCTCTCCGGGATGTCTCTATTGAAGGAGGACTGTTTATTCTTCTTACTGTCAGCTTCTCACACCAAAGAAACTTGAAGCCAGTATAGAAATGGCATGATGTTTTGAAATCAAGCCATCAGTTTCTGTCAGATTAGATGAGAAGAAGGACACACTGGATTGTTTCCAGCAAACGTAGAAAAACCCAACATAAACTTTGATCTTTGGAATGAAGTTATTTTCAGTGTCGTGTTGTGTCAGCTTGCTTTATAGGCGTATAAAAGATGAGAGCCTGCTTTTGCAACCAAACCTTTGTCACAGATGTCCACTCAGTGCAGCTTTGTCACTTGCCATTCATCCATGTGTGTGTTGTATAATGTCATGTTCCGTCTCTTGTTTTTGAGTTTGACTTGAAAGTATTTTTCAATATGGCATTTCATTATACCTTATACCTCAGACATCCCCGGATTTACTTCTGTAACTTCTGTAACTTCTGTAACTGTATAAAAGATCTGACCTGGCAAAAATAGACCTGGACCAAAGAGAAAGACAAGTCCTTTAAAGTGATCTTGTTAAAAACTGTAATAGCCCAAGGCTGCTGTCTTATGCTGTGCTCCCTGCTCACTCATGAATGCATAGCCATCTACACTCAATAGCCACTTTTGTGTAAACACCCACCCTGTATGCCCACCTTGGTAGTGTAAGGCTAACTCTTTATGTTAACTTCTTCAGGAGTCCTTTGTTTGCCTTAATAAGACGCATTCATTTTAAGGTTAAATAGAGATGAGAGTTAGTGACTGTAGTCCATCCACAGTCACATGCAATTTGTGTCCCTGTCTGTCATGAGCGGGTTACAGACTGCTACAGACTGCTGCAGCTTGTAATTGTACATCTCATTATTATTATTATTATTATTATTATTATATAATGAGTTGATATGTGTAGTGCTTTCCCCAAATGCAAAGTTGCTTCACTACTGTGCAAATAGCAATTCACAGATCAACAGTAAGCAAACCACACAATACACACTGAGACTAATTAACTCATTGTGGCCTTCAGGATGCCCAAAGGGAGTCCCACTTATCTTAAATGACACAGCAATATGCAACTACTTTCAAAAACACTTACTGCAGGACCATAGAAAGTGTCCTCAGTAGTGGTGAAGCTGTGGTGGAGCAGTGCTACAAAACATGACAGAGGTGCCCGATAGAGGTTTGTGGTAACAGCAAATGGGTTATGGGACCTACCTTTAGTCATTAAGATTCACACCAACCACTGTTGCCATAAAGCTTGATCCATTACTTCAGATTCCAACCACCCTGGCCACAGAGCTCATGCAAGTGATACTGCACTATTAGGCACAAACATAAACATTCTGAGAAATAAGTCAAAGTAAGTGTAAAAGTTTATATTATTTTAATGAAAAATCTTGTACGTTATTTGCACGATGCTTTGGGAAAGACAAGGTAGTGATATTTATATCAACAAACAAATGATTCCACTTTACATCACAATATGTTTTTCTTGTTGCTAAAAGAACACCATCTACACCACCAACTACATGTTTCATTCCAAAGAGGGCATAATTAGTCCTGTTTAATTGGCCAATGAATAGAATGTAGTCCTAGAGTTTGATAGTTTTTCTGAAGAACTTATAAATGCTAAAATCCTCCTGGTGCCCCTAGGACCAGGTTGGAGAATAATGCTTTAGATGAGTACATTTTAGTGGATAATGCATGCAGTTTTAAGTGGATGTGTCCCTGTAACCCTCAAAAAAATACTTCCTATTAATTTTTTTTTACTTTATATACATTCAGGACCATGCACTTTCTTATCATTTATTATACGCTGTCAGTTCTCAATCCAAAGCAGTTCCGATGCATATGTACATATTACCACATATTAAGGTTATTTGAACATGTACCTTGTGCACAAAATTTGTGCACAAAGGTCTCATCCAAAAGTACTTCTCATTGGCTTGCTTTTTTGTGATTTTGATAAGAGCATTTTTCATTCAGATTTTATCATTCATCTACCCTACATGGAAACATAACAGCAGCTATGCTGTTACAACAAAACCGGGACTTATTGCCTTGTTTATTCACAGTGATTCTGCCAGTCCAAACATTTTTCATGCCAAAAATGACAGAGTTAATGCTGATAGATATTCTGGGCTTGACAGCTTCTAGGAGAAACCTACACTTGCATTAAAGCGATAGTTTGATAAAATTGATTCTTAAGCCAAATTGCCAGAGTGCCAGCTGGTGGCTGTACGATTCCAGGAGGTGCTGGCTAGTTATATTGATCCATTGTTATTTAGATTTAAATTTGTTCAGAAAAAGACTGAATAGGTTGATAAATTCAGCAAGAACATGTAAAGAACACAAACAAGCACCAGGAAGGTAATGTTCAGTGGTCCTGTATTAGTTGTGGCAGGGAGAACTAACTGCTGCTCTGAGAGATAAAAGTAGTGCACTAAACGAGACGTAATAAGAGTTGGTTTCTATGGCAGCTGCAAAGTTCAGCATGTGGCTGTTGCTATGACAGTTTTATCCTTGGTGTGGGTGGGAATTTGTCTGATTGCTGACTATGGCTGAATGACCTGTGTGTGTGTGTGTGTGTGTGTGTGTGTGTGTGTGTGTGTGTGTGTGTGTGTGTGTGTGTGTGTGTGTGTGTGTGTGTGTGTGTATTCAAGGAGAAACATAATACTCTTATCACTTATTCTGATCTGTTTTCAGTTAGTGAGGCAACGAGGCAACTTCTTTTGTCAAGAAGCCGTTAAGAGTCTTAGAGTGTTGACATGGATACCATCAACATGAACATCATTGTGGGCCTTGAGGGTTGAAAGTTGAGACACGATTACTGAAGCAGAAAATAATACAGCATATGATATCAGGAGAAAGATGTCTAAATTGGTGCATTTTTAAATAAAGGAATAGGAAGAGTTCTGTTTTGGAGATTATTCCAGACATATGGCTCCTATTTAGTGGACGTATGGTGAGCACTGGAAAAAAGTAATGCACTGCTTTTACCTGATTTAAGCATGTGCATCATTTACACGTGAATAAAATATGTTACAGCAACAGCATTCTTTACTGAATTCCTTTTCCAACATGACTGAACCGCTTTATTATGTCTGTCTTCTTCTGTTTAAGCTGCTCCAGTGTTGCTCTGGCAGAGTGCTTTGGAATGCCTTGTGTTGGAATGCGACATTGCTTTTTCAGGGTTCTGTTTGTGGCAGAGTGGTGCAGATTTTTGCCAGGGATTTCCCGTGATGTGAATTTTTAATTCTAGCTTATTATGTGAAAATAGAATAAACACCTAAAAGGGAATCTTTTAAAACATCTCGAGGCTCTATTTAGTACAAATATATATGTAGCCCTTTTGAAAATTTGTCAGTTGTGCTTTGAAGTGGTTTAATAACTGCTAATAGAAAAAACAGCATGAATTTTAAATCTGTGTTATTAGCTAAATATTTTATTTTTCATTCCGTGTAGCCCTTGTTATTATTGCTGTTATTTATGTTTAAATTAGGTTTTGCCCCTCACAGGATTCCCATATATGTATATATGTGGACCTATAATTCATTAAATAATTAAGACATACTATCCAAGCTTGTGTATCTGATTGGTCACTACTATTACTAGAAAGGTTTGATGTGTTTGTTATTGATAGCATTCTTTGGATTTAACACTGTGCTGCCTATCACTGTTATATGATAGCATTTCTTTATTATTAGGAGCATCTGCATTGGCCTATATATAGCTATCACCATATTACTGTGAATGTGCATTCAAGAGTCATATGCAGTTTGTTATTGGATGGAGTTAGGAAGCAGCAGTAGATGGCGAATCTGATAAGGAGAGCAAGAGAGAGTTCTTTAACAGAGACCACAGGGGATCGACACCAGAATTTCACCCCGGGGGCCAGAGTAATCTATGCCTAGAGAGCAAATTTGTCTGGCAGTTATGTGGCCCACCGAGCAAAATGTTCCCAGAAATGACTTGCCAATGCCACAGGGCAGATTGGAGCATCAAAAAGTCCAAGGAATTTACTGCAGAACGTATGAAATCATGGGATACAGTCAGGGCAGCATGCAACGAAGGTTTTATGTTGTGACTTTGTTGCTAGGATGTGTAATAAACCACAGAAGCCTTCAGTCTGGTGAAGGGATTTGTCAGTGCCTCAAGCCTCTTTGAAATCCAATCCAATTTAAAAATCACATACCATATAACTGTAGGAGTGTTCCAAAGACACCAGGCTTGACTTGAAGCTAATGTTAGTGGGAGTAGAATTAAGACACTGGAGAGAACTGGCGGCTAGCTTGAGGCTAGAAATAGTTAAAGCTAGTGGGAGGGAGGCTGGAGTTAGCTATATGTCTGTAAAATCCCAAACTCAACCAAATAGGAACACTGCAGTAACAAGGACATTAGTGGTGCTGAGTTAGTGTGTGTTGTGCAGGTTTGAGTGGATCAGTTATCCAACACCTCAGTGTTACTGCTGGACTGAGAATAATACACAAACCCAAACTATCCACCAAACAGCATCCTATGAGGGGTGTCTTGTGACCACGGATGAGAAAATAGAGGATGACTAAAACAATATGTGCAGGGAAAGATGAGCTATCGTCTCTCACTTTACATCTACAAGGTGGACCAAAAGGTTGGAGTGTCTAAAAGAGTGGACAGTGAATGTGCATAAACTCCAGCAGCACTGCTGTGTTTGATCCACATGCACTAGCACCTCATACACTAACATACCAACACCACCTCAGTGTCACTGTGGTGCTGAGAATGACCCACCACCGACTTGATGCCTGCTCTGTGGTGGTGAAAGGGGGCTAACAAAGTATGCAGAGAAAGAGATGGACTACAGTCTGTACCTGTAGAACTACAAAGTGCAGCGGTATGGTAATAAATGTAGAAACAAGGAGCGAGTTTTAATCTTATGGCTAATAAGTGTATTTGTTAGATGTCCAGTGTAAGTGCTAATCTTGAGGTCATTCCCCAGGTTCTGGGTTAAGGTCTGGGTTCTGACTGGGCCAGTCCAAAAGCCATATATTATTTTTTGAGCCATTCTCTTGTAAATTCACTTTGATGTTCAGTGTTCTTGTCCTGTTGTATCATCCAGCTTCTACTGAGCTACAGCTGACAGACAGCCACCCTGATCATGTAGTTTACCTTAACACATTTAGCTTTTTTTCTTAATTCTGCATTTGGAGTTGTCTTGACTGGGCACACATTTCTAGGGTGAATACCAAATTGGATTTATAGACAGCTTGTAGACTGATTAATCACTTTGGTAACCCTCCTAGCTTTGTGCAAAAACAGCATTTGTCGATCATCTCCTGAGATGTTTAACTAAAGGGTTCACATACCTTTTCATAACCCTGTTGATTAAGTGTATCATAGTATACTTCTACTGTATTCTAATACACTTCTAATAGTAACTATTAATTATTATATCTATCAACTGAACTTTATTCTTTGCTCCATTATTTCCATACACATTTGGATAGGTTCCACTTTGCATCATTCCACCTAAAGGGCTTGAACTCCGAGCTCCTTTTTGTATGCTGTTGACATGTGACTTCTATGTTTAGTACAGTCGTGCACAGCTTGCACTTGTGGGTGCAGTGATGGATGGTGGTTACAAGGGTTTGTTTAGCATCTGTATTCTTTCATATTATCTGTATCCATCATAGAAGCATGCCGGTTTTTAATCTAGTGCTATAAAAAAAATCTTAAGCTCTGGTTTTGGCCTTGTCTTTTGCACCCAGAGATTTCCCTGAATTTCTGGAATCTTTTGATGATAATATGCACTGTATAGGGTGAAATACCTAAAAGCCTTTGTTTAGGAATGTTATTCCTAAACTGTTGTTTTCTAATTCTGTTTTTATTTTATTTTTTGGCAAAGTCTTGACTCTGTCTTGTTCAGAAAGCACTGGGCATTTCCTAGATGCCCCATTCATATTCCAAAGTAATTGCATTTCATATTTAAGACATCTTTTGAGCATATTGCAGTGTTCCTTGTCTTAATTTGTTTTTTAAACATGTTGCAGAAATCAATCTTAGAACAAAAAAATCAATTAGGTTGATACACTGTTACATATATTGTCTTTGTACTGCCTTGTTCAAATGCAAATCAAATTACATATATAAACCTAATTCTGTTTTGTCAGCATTTTACCTACTCACAGGTGTATTTCATATTCTCACTCAAGTCATCTCAAGTCATTTTTTTTCTTACCTTACAGGACTGGGTGTTTCTCACAAGGTTTTGCTTCCTCACTGATTTTGGCAGACTGGACTTTAAGTTCCGTTATCCCAAGGTGGGCTTACATCTTTCTTTCTTTATGTGTTCATTGTATTTTAAGGCTTTCTTAACAAATTACTATTACAGTGCTTTTGTCATTATATGTAGAAGTGGCACAGAGGTAAAGGAGTAATCATGCTAACACCACGCTACAAATAGTCCTGGTGATTTGATTTGATGTATCGGACTTCCTGCTGTAGGGTTATGCTCCTAATCAAGGTAGAATTGACCTGTTTATCTTCCTCTTAAAGATGTGTTTTGTCTCAAAGATGGCATAGCATTTGAAACAGTAAACTCATCATTATGCTGCAAATTCCAGTTCCTTGAACTTTAAAAAGATTCTTCATATTTACACATTACATAAAATGCTTCGTGATTTCTAGGAAAGGTTTTTAGGGGACCAAATGTGGTTCTTTTAGAGCACCGCTCAAGGAATTGTTTTTGTCACATTCGTTTTTAAGAGAACAGATGATTGACTTTGGAACCAAAAACATTTTACATGCTACTCTTCTACTAAATTAGTGCTCATGGCTATCATATGAACTAGGACTGCCCCCTAAAAATGATGAGTGAGTTCATCATTAGGAGACCTGCAAATTGAGAAGTTGAAAAGCATATATTATAGAAGCAGGATAAAATAGACTTAGGAAAATGATAAGTAAGAAGAATCACATACATTTTTAATTTTAGCAGGGCTCCCTGGCATGCAGAACAGAGCATGCGCTGGTGATTAATTGATAAAAAGAAGAAGCCTAAGGTGGAGTGTTTGGCAAGTCAGGCTAAGGTTTAGTAAGTTTCTGTTTCTCAGAAAAAAGACTTACAATGCGACATCTGAGGTCGTCCTGTAATTATCTGTCCAGGTTTAATATATGTTTTATAATATATATATATATATATATAGAGAGAGAGAGAGAGAGAGAGAGAGATTGATAGATAGATATATAGATAGATAGATAGATAGAGAGAGCGAGAGAGAGAGAGAGAGATAGATAGAGAGAGAGAGAGAGAGCGAGCAGAATTATCTTATTACAGAATATATACAAATCAGTCAGCAAGTCAGAAAGTAAGGCAGAAAGCATGGGCAGCCTCTTGTAGCGAGCACGAGAAACAAACAACTGAGCTGTTCAAACTTTAAATTTATTCTTTTAATATTTTTTATTTTATTGTATTTAAAAAGAAATAAATAAGCCCTAATAAGCCCGACCTGATGTGAATTTATTATTGTAGACAATACCATTTGTTAATTTAACATTTTCAGGCTTGTGGTTTTTATTTTCATTTAAAAATAATTACAATCATAAATAATTTCATTTGTTTGTTTAGATTTATTCATAAGTTATTATGTTTGAGAAATAAAGCAGCAGGCTGATCTTTTTGAAGAGATTTCATTATTTTTTAATGGGCAGTTTCATGTGAACTGTTTCATTTGTATATGTATTTACATGCATACAATTAAAATGGGACACACTTTAGATCTTTCATCATCCACAGCTTCTGTTTTATTTATTTTTTAAGTGCTTAATGACATGTTTGCATGTCTCTGTTGCAATTGACTTTTTTAATGTGGGTTATTGAAATGCATATCACTGGAAGTCTGATTGCTAGAATATGTGAAAAAAGCAAAGTCTAATCTTTGGATTGAACAGCCAAATACAATTCGACTGACAGAGTTCTGGGTCAGGTACAGCCAAAAATATGGACTACCACAGGTTTTTCTTTATACTCCTTTACTACCTGATTTGTTCCCATAGCCTGTTTCTTATTCGTTTTCCCGTCCTGTCTTATGTACTTAGCAGTGAAACTAGCAGTGATCATTTGTGAAATGTGTCTCTTTCTCTCTCTCTCTCTCTCTCTCTCTCTCTCTCTCTCTCTCTCTCTCTCTCTCTCTCTCTCTCTTCCCCTCCTCCCCAGTCACGTTGCTGTCAGAACATATTGCTCTACTTTGATGAGAGCTCACAGTGGCCAGCTGTATACAAGAGACCGGACAAGGTGAAGCAGACACTGACTGTAGTCCATTTGTGTGTGAGTGGAGAGGACGAGTAAGGGTGTTTGTGTGTGAGAGAGGGAGTGAGAAGTGATGCGGAGGACACTCAGCTTAGATGAGAAGTATCTGCAGTGCTATGCTGGCCTGTGGATTACACACTCAGCTGTTGTCTCTAGAAGGCTGCAGTGTTGCTTGCATGAGTGAGGGTGTTTAATGCAGCCATTTTCACAAGCATTCTCACAATATCAGACTTTTTACAGTGATACTGATGCTATTTGTCAATGACAATGTTTAATACCATAACAATGCTAGGGCAAAAAAATTAAAAATGCTTGTAATCACTGAATATTTCCTACTGAACAACAAAACATTTTCATAGTGTTACATAATAATGAATGTATCTGATATTCCAATGCAGTCTCTTCAGTACAGAACTTCTTGCAGTAGGGCTGGGTGGTTTAATGCGATGATGTGTCAAATTTCTAGCACATGTCTGAACACCCAAAGAGACCATGCATATAAGCCCATTTATATTTTGGAGCTAGCTGATTTTACTCCTAACACCAGTCACTTGACTGCACTCTCTGCCAAAACACATTACAATCCCAAACGTCACGGGATTCGATTTTGGCTTTCACTCCAACCCGTATTAAGCTATAATGTTGTATTAACCTATCAAGCTACAGTTCTAAAAACCATGGATCAGACATATATTATTAAAATATATTATATTAGAATATATATATATGGGCACTGCTTTATGGCTGGATTATGGATTTTTGCTTCACTACTCCCAACTAAGTAAAGGATCATTTAAAAATGTGCACTGTCTACTGGTCCTTGAGGAGTGGTTTCAGAATAGTGATCCTAGGCAACCTAGAATCTGAACATATTCTTTCCTAGTAAGCATCAGTGTCTACCATTTGGCAGCTGTTGGATGGTTTGACATTTAAATGATGACTTGATAATACCACTGTAATCTTTGGAGGCAGTTAGAGGGTATGAAACAAGTGGCTATGTACTGCCCGACCCTATCAACTGTTAAATAAATTAAACAAGTACCTAAATGTTAAACATGCCTTAATTCATCATGTTCTGGAGGAGAAATGATCAGTGAGCCAATGACATACAATATAGCCATATAATTAATCATACTGTGTTTAAGTTTGGATTGTTTAACATGGTGTAGTATTGAAAAGCGCTGTGCTATACGAGTACAAAGTCTGTCTCTCTGTATTACTTGTTTCATCAAAGTCCATGAGAGGTCAGACCAGGCTTATATTGAGATTATGCTTGTGTATGCATTTCAGGACTGCTACCAAAAGGAGGCTGTCCTGAGGCCCGAAAACAACCAAGTCATCAACCTCACCACCCGGTACACCTGGTCCGGATGTGTTGTAAGTTGGGGTTTTATTAT
>JAMWET010005192.1:0-157500 GCA_024036415.1 Prochilodus magdalenae | reverse complement strand
GAAGAGTTTGGGAACTAAGGGCCTGTAAAAAAGCATAACTTGCTGATTCCCCCTGCCCAAACAGTTCAGCTAACCCATGCAATGAACTGATTATTTGTATTTTTTTAGCAGGAAAATCACCAAATGAAGTTTCCCATCTCTGGGTCACTGATCTGAACAGAAAAAATTTTTTTTTAGATTTGTACAGACAAATCTTATTTGAAAATTCAGTGCCTTTTTATCAGTACAAAACTATTCAAAACCAATTCAAATTAGCATGCACAGGTGGATTATAGGCAGTTTATACAATATAGGCAGTAGACACAATACTTACTCAGTACAAAGTCATTATTGGAATAAATGAATGAGAATTACTGACAATTATAATACTCAATGTGATATTAAATGATACTGAAAGCTTGATACATTGTGTAAAACTTTGCTATTTTTAATAATCCTGTGTAATGCAACAAGCTAAATATGTTTAGTCTTATCTCCTAAACCTGACTTGCGTTTTCTGTGATCCATTCAGCCTATTGATAGTGTCTCCCTCCCTCCATCTAAAGTAATGCTAAGCAATTAGTGCTGCCTCTTATGTCATTAACACAAGGAAACAGGTAGCACTCTCCCTCTAGTTTTTTAGAAATAGTGTCATGAAATAATAATATTCTATACACTAAATGGACTGCATTGCTAAAAATAGGGAACAAATAATTAACTAATACATTTTGTAAAGTTTGTTTTGTTCTTTAAACTTTAAAATATGTACATCTCATTTCTTTTGTGAGAGTTTTTCAGTGGCATTGTGCCAAAGAACACTTATTTTGCACCCTTGTTATTTTAAGAGAGTGCGAAATTCAGTTCCCAAACAGGGTGTTGGAGAGGAAGCTGACAAGTCTTAGAGAGGTTTGCTGCCCCTTGGGGCTGGTAGAAATGCTGTGCTGTGGCCTGTGGCTTTGTGAAGACATATGTTCCTGATTAGTTCTAGTTCCTGATTATAAATGGGATGCTACCTTTCTGTGTAAACATCTAATCAAAGAGGTCTGACAGCATTCTGCACTGTACAGCGTAAAAAATAGGTGTTTAAATAACTTATTAAGGCAACAGTTTGCATGGACCTTTCTGAGTTTAATGAACTTTCTGTTCTTTTAAGTAAATGTAGCTTATCTAAGCCACTTTGAATATACTTAAAAATGATCTCAGTATAAGTAAGTCAACTATTTTTTCTTCCCACTGACTCAAAATATTTAAGTTGAATCTACATAGGTTTTGTAATAAATACAACTAAATACAGTCAAAATAAAGGACTATGGATTTAACTATTTTTCTCCAGTTCTACCAACATACAACCATTGGAATGTGAAGAGACTTTAGCTATATATTGCAATTAAAAATTGAAGACCTTAAATGTAAACACTGACTCAGAAAAGCAATTATTTTAAAGCTTTTCATTAACAGTGAAAGAAATGCACATGTAAAAGTATATTCATTTGGTACCTCTAAAATCTTGATTGTTTACATGAATGTGTTTTGGTTTCTTCCACATTTCCTATCATCCTAGGAAAACTGCTATTCTCTGTTAGTTTCCTGGTCTTCCTTCTGATGTTGATTCTCCTAGGGAAAGGCTTCACTGTCACCAGGTAAGCTCAGATTTTCTCCCATGGTATATCCCCTCATCTTCTTATATGCTAACTAATACATATCATGCATGGGAAATGATGAGCAGTATGCTTTACCTGTACCCAGACATACATGGCGTACCCCAGTCAGGTTTAATAGGTTTGTAATACAGTAGTCGATGAGCATACACAGTGTTTAAAACCCCAGTTATGTTATTGTGCCAAACACACTTGTACCAGTGTAGCCCACACTGACATGCAACTCAATTAATGGAAAAGGATCACCACAGGAAACACCACAGACACAGCAGCGTTGGGTGTTTTTGAACACCATGTTGCAGTCATTGCTGTGCTGAGAATGGCCCACTCTTGGTCAGCAGTCTTCTTGTTGGTCTCCAAAAAATGAATTTAGAATATAGCTTAATAAGGTACATGTTAAAACTGAATTATTTAATTTGCACTTTTCCTCCATGTAACTGGTTGATACTTTTCTTCATGTAATTCTTCTGTTAATATGCTTCATAAGCACAACACTACTGTTAAGTCCACTACTGAAGAAAATAGTTTGATCTTCCCTCAAAACAGCTTGGTCAAGCCATAAATAACTGCCTTATCACAATGCTGTTGCACTGACTTTAAACCAGGTTATTAATAAACAAGCATGGATGGCCTTTCTCTTTTTTAGGATTGTATTTTTTAATTAAATGAATCATACTGGATACAGATAGTAGAAATATAGTTTCTGTATTCTGTATAAGCATTTTGTATACATATTCTGTGCATAATAAAGTTTGAATAGAAACAGTATCCTGTTACAAAAGCACACCTATATGGTTAGCATATGTGATCAAATGTAGCTAAACCCTTTAATTCTCAGGCTTAAAACATCCTAAACATGAGCTATTTATAAGTAAATGAGAGCGAGGAAAGAAAGTCTGGACCTGCTGGCAGATCCTGGATATTTAAGGGGTTAAAAAATGAACATCTGGTATACTTAGTTCATGTAGTCCTGTTAAAATAATACCAGGGTAGTAAAAATAAACATATGTATATTGCATATGTATAGTTTGATGTTTTGATTGTGAAAATATTAGCACATGTTTTGTGTATTTTGTCCACCGTTTTTTAGGGCAAGAATAAGTCACATTGGTTCTATCAAGTTATCCATCTACATGACAGTGTACACAATCACCTACATCATTCTCTTCATATATGAAGCTGAGGTAAGAAGTGTTAATAGTATTCCCTAATCCAGTACTAATTATCTTACAATATTTGACTTTATATCAGTGATTTCAGCAAAATCCGTTTTAATGCACAAATCTTTACATGCAAACCCAAAGTATAATAATTATCAGCAGTTAGCAGATGATAAAGCTGACCAGGTAAACAGCTTATTACTAAGATAAATTGGAGTTAAATAAAATGAAATGCATACTGTTTTTCCTTTCTGTTTCTTTTATGAGCTCAATCCACAGTGTATATTCGGTGTGTAGCTTCTAATATATTTATTCTAATATAGAATACCAATTGCCTACATACTGTCTCCAAAGATGCATACTAACTAAATGCTGTTGATTTTCCACATGCTAACTAAACAATACCTGCCTGCCAAGGCATGCACTTGTTGTATCTGGCTCCGAAACATTAGCAGCTGAACTTTTTGTCATGTTCCTCAAACCATGTCTGACTAAGGTGCATAATGTGGCAAGGCGAATTATCCTGCTGGACCATTGCCATGATGGCATTTACCTGGCCCGCAACAATTTTCAATATACATTTGTGTGTGCAGTTCTTTGACCCAGGTGAAGTGCTATATGCCTATGACAGCCCGGCTGGATATGGGTTGATGGGCCTGCAGCTGCTGGCATATGTGTGGTTCTGCTATGCTGTGCTGGTATCTCTTAAACATTACCCAGAGAAACAGCCATTCTACATCCCCTTCTTTGCTGCATACACTCTCTGGTGAGTATAACCTAAACTTATGGAAATTAGTGATTAAGGATAGAGGGCTATAATCATAGAGGATTATAGTTACAGTGCTGAAGAGGCAGGGTGGGAATACCTACCTTCTGACACCACTTATTTAATGTAGATAGAAACTCAGCGGTTACTTAATTAGGTACGTTTACCTTGTATTTACTGTATTTGAAAAGTTTGATATGCAGAGAGATGCACTTTGTAGTTTCACAATAACAGGTCTGTCTGTTTAAATACCGGAAAAGACAGTTGTTGGAGTTATTAAACACTTCACTGGACTGAACCAAAGGTCTGCCTACCAAAAATATCCAGCCAGCTGTGGATGGCGTCCTGTGACCCCTTATGAATGACTAGGCTAAACTAACTGTGCAGCAACAGATAAGATATGGTCTCTGACTTAGATCCACAGGGTGGGCCAGTAAGGTGTCTAATAAAGCGAACAGTGCACTTATTTGGTAAGTGAAGCTGACAGAATAAATAAAAGTAGATACAAGGTAGGTGCACCTAGTTAAGTGCTCAGTGAGCTTATAATATGCTATTAGTATGTTTTTGGTACACCTAAATTGTAAATACTGTTAATGTGTTTTATGCTCTTATTTCTCTATAAGGTTTTTCGCTGTGCCAGTCATGGCCCTGATCGCTAACTTTGGTATATCTCGCTGGGCCAGAGAAAAGATTGTCAATGGCATTCAGCTTGGCATCCACCTCTATGCTCACGTGGTCTTTTTAGTAAGTTTGCTTTACGTTTCGTGTTATAACATTTATTTAGTAGTAATGCAATATTACTTAACACTATTAACAGTAATAAAAATGTAGAACTTTTAAACTCAGGTGCCCACAAAATGTGCAACACCCAGAAAATGTACCACAGTGGTCTGGAAAAACATATAAGCGCAATTTAATGTTAGAGTCACTACTTCTATTACTGCAATCTTGTTTGGAAAAGTTGCACAGTTGGTTTTATTTTCTCTGTGATACACTTGACAATAATATGTTGACATTAATTAATGAATAAATTAGGTGGATTATTCTAAACACCTCAGAATCGTGAAAGAACTACCCTACCTCATTAAAACATTACATTAGCTTACTTTAGTCATCTGCAACTATTTAATCAAACATTTTTTTAAATGTTATATATTCATAGCCCACTCACGTCAGAGATACCACACTTATCCAACAGTTATCAGCACTATTTCAGGATATTGCACATTCTGTTGAAATCTGCAAAGTGCAATATTGTCCCTTTTTACAGATCCTTTTCTCTGTCTCTCTTTTCTTTCAATAATTTCTCCTGAAGGCCATAACACGTCCGTCAGCAGCCAATAAGAATTTTCCCTACCATGTACGAACATCTCAGATCGGTATACTGCTGTCTAGCCCTAAAGGAATGGGAACAGAGAGCTTCCCTCATCATGCTTATGGAAACAGCACTTTCCTGGGAGACTCGCAGCCCAACTTCACTGAACTTTTCTCCATCCACTCAGTGAGTAGGAGCAAGAGGTGATGTTTTTTATGAAAACAAATAGAAAAATCTGAGTGACATTTCAGAAGTGCTCATGTAGAATAACCATAATTATAAATTGTAATATTCTGCTTTTGGGCGGCAGAATAACAGAAACACCAGATTATAAATTTCTGAATCACAGCTTCACAGTTCTGTCTTTTTCAATGAATTGCCAATTATTAATACAACAGGGGGACAGACTATGAGCACATACATGACCTGAATTAGCAGATACATTTTTCTCTTATTTTTTCTTTTTTATGATATGCACCACAAATTAACATAGGTAAAATGTAGGTCACACAGTTAATGTAGGTCAGATATCATAATTAAGTATACAAGGAGCTCCACCAAAGACTTGATCTTTGCAAACAAAGATTATATTAAAAAGACAGGTGATGTTACTCTGTGGTTAACATGCCTCCATCTCTACTGAATAAGAGTGTTTCAGGCATCAAATATAAAATTTGTTGATACTTAAAAAGAAATTGATTAAAAATTACAATTACACTGACATACCAAAAGTCATATCCATATCCAGTGGAAGCACTGCACTGGCCTACAAGATATGCATGTGGACCTCCTGCATTGAATGTGGAGGCGAGTTGTTCTATTAAGTATTCCTAGTAGGCATGTGACACTGTGGTGCGAGGAATGTTAAATGCTTGCACAACTTTTGGAAATGTCACCTTGCAGTGAGCACGCTGCTCAGTGTTCAGCCTCACTGATGACATTATAACTTATACAGGTGTGGATGTTTCCAAGTTGTCCCCCAAGGTAACAACACTTTATAATCAAATTACATTGTTGCTAGGTTGAACCCTATATGCACTGAGCAACACTCCTAGCACATTTCAACCATTATTTAATTAACTGTCCCTTAGGGCCTATTTTGGGATGATCTACCTAAAGTTACAAAAATACTATTTGCTGTTTTCTTCTTTCCTGCATTGTCACAGTAACAGTACAGCAAGCAGTGTTTAATATATGTAATCTTACATTTACTTCACACAGGAAATTAAGATACACATTGTTTTCTTAGACATAAATTTCTAGCTATGAATGGCTCACAAAGACTGACAAGCTGTGTTTTTAAGTGTCTTGTAGGCTTGAAAAAGTCTTCCCCCCAGTGCCTTCCCCCAATACAAGCATGGCTATGTTTAGACAAAGGTAGTAGTGTTGGAGACCAACTTTATTTATTTATTTTTTTTGCTTGCCATCGCATTTTTCTTTTGGGCTTGCACTTTTCTGAAGCACTCCTTGCAGGTATTGCAGTCATTAATCTTTTAGCACTTGTCATTTATCCTCTTCCAAAGCTAATCACGTAAATGTTAGTGGGTTTTGTGAAAAGCAATGCACAGCAATTTTGAAGTCTTTGCACAGGCTTCAGAAGGATGCACACTAGGTATAAAAGTGGGCTACTTAAGTTTACCTCTGAGACAAGACAATGTAAGAAAGTATATTTTTCCAGACATATTAAAGCTCATTAATTAACAAGGTTATTTATTGTGCTAGATGTCTGTATTTGGGACCAAACATTTTAGGGAGCTGCTATTACAACTTATATTATTATAAGAACACATATTGCTGTAAGGACACAATCAGTGTTAGTAATAAAACAAGTACTAAATTGTCGATGGTGCAGAGAAGCCAGTGTTAAAGCTATCGACAGTAAATCAACCGAATATGTTGAGGTGAAATTAGAGAACTAATGTATAAGTACTAGTACTGTTAGGTCTATATATAGTTCAGTAATTGATTATCACCATTGTCATTATGGCCATAATACCTGATAAAGAGAGTGTAATAAATCAGATAACACGACCTGTTAAATCGTTTTTCATTTATTTTTTAAGGAAGTGATCCAAAAGTAAGGCTTTTTGTTGGCAAATGTGTGCAAACCTCTAAAATGATCCATATGAGAATAATTAGAGGCAGAAAGGTCAATCAACCTTCCTATTAAAGGCACCTACATCATAAATAAGCTTTAAAAAGTTTTTTTAAAGAGTTTGATGTAAACAATTAAGCTCCTTAATACCAAAAATCAATAAAAAACACAAATTTATTCTACATGAATTTTAAAAGAATTTAGTGCAATGCACCAAAGCAAGGTTTCATATCGTCGCTGTCCAATGAAAAACATGTATCTCCAATTTTGTCCATTTTGACTTTTATACATCATTCGAACACATCAACTGCCATTTACACTGTGTGAGTATTGCATGATGAATGGACCAACAGAAATGGCCCAAAAGTGTTTGGAAAGACGTCTGGTTCCATTGACTTGCATTCAAATTTAATGTGATTTTTGGCCTCTCCTGTAAAGTTGCCTTTTTGGAGATGCTTGTTTTTCTTTGGACAGCGACGATATACTCGCTGTTAGTGGTTCCAATGCAAAATGGCTTCACATGCGAATTTACCTCCGTCCTGATCACTACATGCATAAAATCTCACTCACACGTTAACATGCAAAGTGCATGTGAACACACACTGCAAGAGTACTACAGCAAAAATGGGTGCCATAAAGCCAGAAATGGAGAACAGGAAAAGGAGCCTTTACGAGCACCCAACCACCAGGAGGACACTTTATGCACTCAGGTGGCTACAAGACGGAGATAAACCAGGGTTAATACACTAGAATGAACAGCCACAAGCTAATAAACAGAGACTCCTGAGGCGGAGTCGAAGAGGTGCAGTTCTCCAACTTCAATGACTGACAATGCCCAGAAAAGGCTTACTGTAGCACGAAAGGGCTACCGGTTACACCTAAAATCAAACAAGTTATATTAGAAGTGTCATTTCGGTTTTCATTCTAACCATATAATAGTGAGACAGCATTGGTTTGGGTTGTCAATGACCTTTGGCTCAGCGCTGGTAAAATCCTCATAAAATGTATAACATAAAATCCTTGTATTCTGGTCTTACTGGATCTTAGAGTAGGTTTAGAAACCACTCATCAGTATATACTAATCCACTGTGTTTTGAATTTTATGTCAGCCTCTTGGGCACAGTTTTCGAATGATTTAAATCATATTTACCAAACACAGTTTTTGGTTTTGCTGGGAAAATAATTAATCCAAACAATATTTATCTTGTGGAGTGCCACAAGGGTCAGTTTTGGGGACTTTGCTTTTTTTTTTTCTACATCTATGTGATGCCATCAGGAAACATGGTATATGGAGTTTTCATAAATGCTGGGTTAAAGGAAACAGTTTTGTTGGCAGCTTTATATGCACATGACACAATACTACCTATGGATGAGGATGACCTATGGATACTGCAACATAATGGGCATTGTTTTATTAAGATGTCGTGATAATGGCATCAATATTTAGAGATCTTAAGAAAATGACACTTCTTGTGTTGTGATAAAGATCAAAATAGCTTATTATCAGAGCCCCATATGTGTATATGCACAGTCAACACCCTGACAATTTATTTTAAAAATGTGTATGTCTTATTAAGTGCTCTCATGGTACATTGATATATGAGCAAACACACAAACACAACGTAAATGACAGTCAGTATTTCTAAAAAGTTTGTTATACACTGACATACCAAAGGTCATGGGATAGCAGTATGCAAATTGATTATAAAGTGACTTTACCTTGGGATTGCCCACACCTGTATAAATTGTCAGGTGTTATCTTGTAAGTGAGGTTCAACACTGGGCAGAGTGCTCATGGTAAGGTGACGTAAATTATCAGAGTTTGAACATGGCATGATACCCAACATGCAGACCACAGCATTCGTTTGGATTAGAATGCTCCTTGAACCAATTCGGGACAACATGGGACCCATGGCACAGTGCATTACCCTGCTGGAATATCCCATCATTGTGAGGGTATGTGAAGTCCAAGAAGCGTGGCAAATGGTTACAATGTAGTGAAATGTTGCGGGCACTGATCAGTCACATGCTTAGGCAGACCAATGGACACAACTCATGCTATGTTTATGCATACCATGCCAGTATGAAACAAGTTTGTATCTGCACAGTGCCTTATTGACCACTGGGTTCCATTGCTTCATGGAATCTGTGCCAAACACAAACCCTACCATCAACCTAAAACAACTGGTAACATGACCCATTGGACCACGTGACTCGTGCCAGTTCTGTAGTGTCCATTTACCAACCTCATGAACCCAGGTAACTTGCTATGTCCAGAGTCGTGGCTTTGACAAAGCTTTTTAGCTTCCATATCCCATGAGTCGCAGGTGTGGGTGTTTCTAAGCCATCCCCTGAGGTAATGGCACTTCGTGATCAATTTACATAATGCTTTCCTATGATGTTTAGTATGTCAGTGTATGTTGTCTGCATTCTCCTTAATTAATATTAATAATCTTAATTCATACATTTAATATTCTCCAGTGTGTTCACTGCATTCTGTTTCATTATGTTTGTCTGCCAGGCCCCTGTGAAGACCATAGATGAGGCAGTGGGGTGGAAGGGACAGGAAGTGATTCGGAACAGCGACCAAAAAATCATCACCACAACAGCTGACATGTCATCCACATTTAGCCCGCCTCCTCCACCCATCCCACCACGCAGCTCTGCCCTCTCACCACCCCCTCCTAGACTAGCGTCCCACTTCACAGAATATTTCAGCATGCAAGGAGGAGCAGGAATGGGCTCTAAAGCATAGTGCTGGAAACAGAGGGGCATGGGATATGAAGAAAAGACAGAGTGAGAGCATCCAGGTTTTGAATATTATGTTTCAACAGTATTATAAAAGATACCAATAGAGCACTATGTTCAGTTTCCTGGCGTGAAGGTTTTGCTTCAGGATTTGCAGAAGCGGAGCTGTAATGAGTTGAGGGTGCTAAAATAACAAAAGAATTAAAAGCAATAAATATTTTAGCCAGATGAAGGAGATTCTTGAGAAGACATTTTGGATGTAGGCAGCACAGCACATCAGGAGTGGATGGTAACTATTACACAGAATTTTAAAATATGAAGATTAAATGTGAAAATAGGACAGTAACATGTAAATAATAATGAGAATATTTAGAGTAATCTAGCAGTTTTTAAAGTTTTGTTTACATACTCTTTATTTTCCAAGTGGTGCTGCTTCCATTTAATTTCCATGCCATTATTTTGAACCAGAGCAGTGTATTCATATCCCTTAAAAAGACAAAGCCAACATTCTGACAAACAGTCTCCTGTTTCAGCTGTTGTTCGTTACTGTGAGGATTTTCAGTGAGAAATTTAGCATGGTAGATCAGATTCCTGGTGAACCCGAGAGAGATGAGTATGTGCTTGCAGATATTTATTCCTCAACAATACACTGGGGAACAATGTATCTAATACAATGCCTTCAGAACTTTTACACATTGTTAACCTACAAATTTAAAACCTAAATTTATTCATTTCCAGTTTTTACGTCTTTTAAGGCCTTTCTTTTACCCACATCCTTATATTAACCATTAATACATGACAACAGATTTCATGAGGGCAGTACAACAGTGCTTCGGTTGTTTAAAATGAGAATTCCAATATTTCCACAAGATCAGTTTTTTTAATTATAGATGATGATCCTTCTGCATCACAGGTGCATCAGACAAGTGAAATGCGAGGCTATTGGTCAGAATGGTGGCGCTGTCCTTTATCTGATACCACATCACATTTTTATGTTTTACAGCAGGTTTTGATAATAAAAAACAAACAAAAAACAAACAAACATATATGTACCCTGTCTATATAGTTTAAATATTCAAAATTTATATTTTTATTCACACTGAAGGAAAACCATACGCTAATGTTTAAATGTGCAATGTGACGCTAACTGTGGACACCAAGGCAATATTTGTACACCATGCATGTTTGTGCCGTGTCTACAGATCCTATCGAGTGTATACATTTGTGCCTAGTTTGCAGAGTTAGCCGTCTCATTTTATGCAGCACGCACTGTATAGGTTTAAGAAGTTGGATCGTTTTAAAAAAATCTCTTGCTGTTTTAGATAAAGGGTAAGCCACTGTAGTTCACTCAAATCGCTACTTAATCTACACAGTGCAATAGAAGCAACAGTCACTTCTCTGGTGTACGGAAAAGTATTATGTACAGTGTAAAATCTAGATTTTTGGAGATATCAGTTGACTGTGGCATTCTGTCATACTTCTTGTTTTGCACCCAGACTTTCTAGGAAGGTCATTTTGTGGAAGGTAGTTCAGTAATGCAAAATTGTTTAAGGACACAGTTTTGCCTCTTGTAACATATCCCCTGTCGGTCTAGATTGTGATATGTTCACTCAATGTAAAGTTAAGGGGAGAGCGGGGCACAACCTAAAGATTTAGGATTTGTGATATAATAAACCTGTACACTTCTGCTAAAATTAACATACTGCATGTAAACAATTTTAGATGAACTGTTGAGAGCGCAGTGGAAATGCAGATGTCACAGCTTACCCCACAGGCAGGGTTAATTGTACAAAGGAGCTTGCTGTAACATTTATGTCTGGTAATTCAATGCAACAATCAATTCAGCACGTAGCTAGAACACAACAGTGGTAATATGATCAGTGAACAAATGTGTCAAGCACCGGTCAATTTATTTTTGACCGCAAATAACAAATATTAGCATAAACCTGACATATATTGTACATCTGTGTATGAATGTAGTTTTTTATGAATCTGTGTCCTAAAAATGAACAGTTTTTTATTATTATTATTATTTATATGGGGAGTCTCATTATTTCCCGGAAAGGCCTTTACACACTATCGAACAGCATCAGGCCACTGGTGAGCTTTTGTGGTTGTCCATTGGCTATAGCATTTGCGATGTATCCTGCACAGTTGACTCTATCCAGCGCTGTACTAGCTGATTGACCATTTTGAATCGGCACCTGTGGGTAGCCAGAAAAGGAGCAAAGTGAGCATATGGCTGTCTTCAAAGAACACACTTAATTCTTTAACCCCTGTGCAAGTTCCAAAGTTTTATTGGCACCGATGGGCAAAAAACACACATTTTTATACATTCTGACTGCACAAATTTCTAACTGACCAGTATATATTATATTTAATATTGTTAGGAATTAACACAAAAACCAGGAAAGCATACTCCTGCAGAATTCTCCCGCAGCTCCTTTTGCAGAGGTGCAATAAAGATGCCAACATCAGCTGTAGGCTTTGCACTGTGTTCAAGTGTATATATTTCATAGGTCATGATGGTGGAGATGGAGTTGATGGTACTCTGTTGGCAGATGGTAGCTGGTCCTGGTCCTTTTGATGTGTCTAGGCTCATATTTGGCTTAGTCAGACCATGTTAAAACTAACCCTACTAAGTAATTAAGTTTATACACTCATCTTCAAAATAAATTTGTTGCACAAATAGTTGCACCCAGAAGGCATATACCAACATGAATGAAATGGGTTGGTTTGATATTGTGAGACATGAAAATGATACAAGTTTTGCAATTACTATTATTATTATGATGTTAATATTTTATATATTTGTTAACGCCGTTATTTCTTGTCACACATTACACGTCCAGGAGGCCTGGACCTCCACCTCCACCCCTAGCACAAAATCTGCAGGAACTGCATGAGAATATTTAAGCTGCATGGAAAAAAATTACACCAGGACACCATTAGGAGTCTCTACAACTTCATGCCGAGATGTCCAGCATGTTGAATTAGCAAACATGATTGAAAGACACTACTTCTGTAGTGTGTAGCTCAGTTAATATTGCATTTATCATCATTTATTGTTACTGGTAACCGTTATCTTCCTTCCAAATACCATGACAATTTTTAACCCTGGGTGTATTTTAGCCTGGCTCTCTCTACCTGGGAGCTTACATGCTTCAAAATAGCATTTATGCCAGTTACTGGTTTGGACCTTTTATCATTATGTGTGCACTTACAGGTAGTTAGGCACTGGGAATACCAGACAATGTTATATTTTACCCATTTTACCCAACACTCCTAAAAGTAATCTTATCCACAAAAGGTTAGAATGGCTCTGTGCTTTTCTTCCACAACAGGAGCTCGCGTGTTTCTCACAATGAGACCAACAAGAAGAATCACTTGTTCTGCCGAGTTAGAATAAAAGCCACACTGGCCATTTATGGAAAGGATTGGACAACCCTGCCATTTAAGAACGACTTCTGGTTCCCTGGAGAACCTTTCCATACATGTTTTTAGAGAACTGTTTATTTTGTAAATGAGAAGGCCACCTTATGATGTAAAGGTTGTACAAAACCCCTACAACTACAAAAATAGTATGGAACTTGTTTCAAAATGTGAAGGTTCTACAAACATTTAAAAAATTCTTCATACAACAACAAAAAAACCCCACCAAACATGATTCTTCAGGGTTATTCTGTGTCATTGCTCAAAGAATCTTTGGTGGCATCGTTTTCAAAGGAGTGCAAATTAGATGTGTCCAGCCCTCCTTTCATTTGTGTTGCTATATGTCTTTTTAAGGAATAAAATTTATGAAGTTATGAGCCTGTGACAGGACAATTGTGTTAAATAAGTTACGAGCTTGCACACATTGCTTGTGGACTTGACTATCATATGAAAACTACTGATGCAAAGAAGTTCTTTGTTTAATCTGCATGAAACACCAGCCTCTTTCATCATGTTGCCATGAGACAGTGCCTACCTGGGCTTTTTTAAGGATTGTTCTCTAATTGTCATCAGCATTTTCCTAAAGTAGACTGGTACTGGATATGTACATAATAACACATATAAGCAGAGATATTTAGTAAGTTATGTTTGTTGTTTTTACAAACACTTGAACTACAATATTAAGTACGTGATTCAATCGTTTTTTTTTTTTTTGCTATGCTGATGCTTAACCACGTTGTTATGGTTATCCATAAGGCAACTTAAGATTGTGAAAGGTTTTAAGTATGTGCACTTGTTTGATCAGTTTACAAGGTCCAGAAAAAAGCAACTTTGTACAGCAGATACCCACATGGGCTTATAGCTGCAAATTCTGTCATCTTACATATACATCTGAATTTTAAGTACAGTACATATTGGATATCATTCTGTAGCCTTTCTAGTAGCTCAGCAATATAAACATTGCATAGATGCTCTAAATGTAATATATACAGGGAATCATAATTAGGTATAGTTGGGATGTTTTTATAAAGCACAATAGCCTGAGATGCGATGTCACAGAAGGACCACATTTGGGTTACTTGTTAAGTGTTTTTGTTAAAGAACCATCAATTAAAAGGTTCTTTAAAAACCAAAACTGGTTGATTTGTTTGGAGTGAACTTTAACGTTTTTACTTTTAAAGGGGAACATACATAGCACTGGGCAAAAGTCTAAGGCACCTAAGCACATTAGTTAAGATCATTTATATGTCAAAAAAAAAAAAAAAAAAAATATATATATATATATATATATATATATATATATATATATATATATATATATATATATATATATATATGTGTGTGTGTGTGCTTATAAATAGTTTGTAAATGCAAACATACATACAAAAATATTTTTTCAGAAATGTAAAGTTTGGTTCTAGATAACACTGTGATGTCCACAGCCATTTCTTCCATTTGTTCAATTTCATCAGCAGTACCCTAGGTTTAGTCTAATAAAGCACTGATTAGCCAAACTAGGTACTGGATGATAACTACAAATAATACTGGGCTTTCTTGCTACTTATTATATTATTATGCTTTGCATTTATTCTCATATTGGTGTTTTTATTTCCTCAAGTGCCGAAAACCTTTGAACAGAACCATATAATTAACCTGTGTCACTAATTCTGTCAAGCATTAATTATTATACATACAAATAATTTTTGATTAACCAAATCCATGGTCCATGAAAACCAATTCCAAATTTATTTGTGGTTAAATACAAGTCTTCCTATAATCTGTCGGGATCATACAGATAAATGACGGCAGTGCATCTGTAATATAAAATCCATCATGTTTATGATAAATTCAATATCCCATAAATCTGTGCACTCTTAAAGCTCCTAGCTGTAGTTAATTTTGGATGCAATGGCTGATCTAGATCTTAACTGAAGCTGAGCTACTGACAGATGTGAACACTTTAAAAGTAAAGACAGGGACAGAGATTACAGAGGAGAAATTTTTGAATTTATGGCTGAGACAGCACAGCAGACAGATCCAGAGCACAATTGTTGCACTGTTCAAAAACAAATGCATTTCAATAGTGTTCAGTGATAAAAGACTTAAAACTGATGTACATACCTTTTTTTGCCAAATTAAATTAGTCTGGTTTAATAACATGCCTCATGTGTCTGAATTGACGGATGACTGTACAACAGCTTACAGTAAATTATTGTGGAAAACCCTTTTAAGAACCTCCATCTAAGAAAAGGTAAATGCCAATTAAAGGTTATTTCAAGAAGTCTTGTGATCTGCAGGGATGTCTGGCCACTGAAAGATTTTACTTTGAAATGAAATACAGTTGTATCTAATTGACTATGATGACGTCTTCAGTTTTCTTTCAGCAATTATCACACATAACCATTCCAACCTTTCACATATACACTTGCTAGATAAAAGTAAGACCTGTATTTCAGCTTGATTACAACTAAAATGTGGTCCAATTGTTATCCAAGTCACAGTCAAACACAATCCAATTATACAAATAACAGACAAAAAGTTGTACTGGTTTTGCTTTTTATGAAGCATAAGCTGTTTGAGTAAGCATTCACAGTGCTGGCTAGAAAAACAAGACTTTTGATTGGCAAAAGATGTTTTAATTAAAGATATAAGATGCTGAGTGTGGGTTTTACAGGTGCATTATTGTTGTTTGTAATTGCGACTTGTGTTTTACTAGTAATCAATGCAAAATCAAGGGAATTCCAAAAGGTCCGCTTACTTTTTCTTACAGCTGTAACAGCTGTAAGTACATTTGCTCTATTCAATTTAATGCATTTGCACTTTTTTCTAACACTTTTACTCTCAAAAACAAACTTGTGTGGCTTACATTTATTTTCACTTCTACTTTCACAATCTACTTTAGCTTTTTACATGGTATTCCTAAGTTTTTTTGGGTGTCGATGTGTTTTGTTGGTTCTGCACTTCGGCTGCTTTGCTGTTGTTGAAACTCCTTATTTTTTATTTCCTATGCTGACAGATATGGGATGTACAAAGAAACTAGATCCACCACAGCAATTCTACATGGAACTTAAATTCTTACTATTGCGCTTCATTGTTTTACTCTGTGTAATTAATAGAACTTTTCATTCTTATTATTCAACCTAAAACGCCAAACATCCTCAAGATGTACAACTGTACAAAAACATTTTTAATATATCACATCATACTTAAAAACTAAGAACAATAAGCAGCATAGTGTACTGCTACCCATGCTGCAAGTGAAAACACAAGTCAGTAAGTTAGTTTTAGGACTGAGTTTTAGCAATAAAGAGATACACGTAAAAGGCTTACTTGGTTTATTAAATTAGACTTATTAACATTATGAGGTTTTTTCCCCACACACATAATGTGGTCTGTGGCATGTGACAAATGAACCTACTAGGAATTCTGTCCAGCAGCCAGCTTGGCTTTCTCTTCTCTGTATCCTTTTAGAAGTTGGTTAACCAAGTTCAGTTCATTTTCCCGTTTAACAGGAAACAGAGGTGGGAAAGGGTTCCCCTTATACTCAATAACAGCCATAGCAGCGCGATCCAGATTTTCTCGGTTTGGTAGACGGGCCATCCGTGTATATCCACTTGATTGGTTTTCAAACCTTGGAGCAAAAACTTTGAAAAGCTTTGGAATCAAATCTTTCTCCTGAAAAAGAAACAGGTATATTAAATGTTTATTAAGCAACATTGTTTTGCACTCCATCAGCCAATACACACACAAAGATGAATCCACAAACAAACGCTTATACGCACACACACTTTACTCTTTACACTTTATACAGAACAAAAGTTCTACTTACCGTGAGCCAGAAGTCAGCCATTTTCATTGCCTTTTCGTTAGTATCTCCTTTTTTGGCATAGTCAATTAACTAGCAAAATGGGGAAAGGGCAGAAAAGACAATTCACTCAGTTTACTTCTGCAATCTATAAAACTATTGAACATTTCATGAGAAATGCACAGGACTGAGGCACAACATGTGTAAAACCAATAATTGGATTTGCAATTGACATTTCAGAAACAAAAAATAAATTCAAAATAATCAAATAAATTAAAAAAAAAAACAACTCAACGGTACTATAGAAATACAGATACTAAATACTAGAAATACTGTAAGAATAAGATCTTTTTTCAGTTGTATTTTAAAATGAACACACACACAGATATATATATAGGAACATTTTACAAATTAATATATATGCACCAATTACACCAATGAGCACGCATCTTAACACAACTACCTTTCATTTTTCCATTCATGTCTACTTTATTTATAAAACTAATACAGAGACAGAGAGAGAGAGAGAGAGAGAGAGAGAGAGAGAGAGAGAGAGAGAGAGAGAGAGAGAGAGAGAGAGAGAGAGAGATCACAGCACTAAAATCTGAGTTAGCGAGGATGACACTACCCTGACCTGGCTATTAAATCTGATATGTTAACAGACTTGCTATTTCCCAAAACATATTAGGCCCCTAAGACTTTACCTTTACAAACCCGGAGCAGCAGCAGGCTCGTGCTTACCAACATTTTACTTTGCTGGGGATTTTTAGTTTGGAGTTGAGAAAGTTGATCTTGAATGCAAGCTAGCTCTGGGTTCATTTATAAGACCTCACCTTTTCAGCGTAGAACCGAACCTCGTCAGCTCGGGCACGAGTAGTCTCTATCCGCTCGTGTCGAACCAAACCCGTGAGGATGTTCCGAAGCATATTAATTCGGGACTCGGGGCCAAGACCCATTCGACGCGCCACCCGTCCATGAGATATGAGAGTCTGAAGTGTGAGACGCATTTTTCGCGACACGCGAAGGACACCACTCCCTGCTTTCAGATATGAAGCTCTCAGGTAAAACTTTGTATCACCAGACAACGTTACACTTGAGCGTTTCTTAAAAGCTAGACTGCTACAATCCAGTCATGTGCACCGCCACACAGCTACTGCTAGAGTAACCTTACTGTCACTGGCAGCGGAAACATCCGGTCACAGTCAGCCATGTATTTCAAAATTAAAGTCATGTAAAACAAATTCCTTTTAAAATATTGACATACTACACAACATACACAAGCTTGCTTCGTCCTTGGAAACATTCATAATGTTTGTAATTATGTCTTTAGCTTTTAAAATATTTTTTTTATCATGTATGATACTCATCACCATATAACATGTATGTGCTGCATAGTTTAGAACATAGCATTTTGAGGTAATTAAACATTTGAAGATAAATGACTTTAAAATCCGCCATATGGCACGAAAGCCGTCTAAAAAAAAATACAGAAACCGAATTATATACGGAGAAATCGTGTCATAAAACTAACTTCTAACTTAGCAGATACTGAAGTAGACGCTAGATGGCGCCATGGCCTTTGAAATAAATTTGTCAAGGCTATTAAACAAGTGTTTTACGTTCAGGTTTTAGATTCTCTGTCACAACTGACTAAGACACAACACGTCTTTTTTTTTTTTTTTTTACAAAGTCATTAAATTATTTAAACACTATCCCTATACTCACCTCACACTCATCAATGCTTTCACAGTATTAACATGTTTTACAGACAGTAAAGTGTGAACTGGAGAATCTGCCTTCACCCTGACGTACATTCAGCAGATCTAGAATAAAGAGTAAGTAGTGATGTAGACTGTGAGAACGATGCAGGTTGACGGGACAACGGCCTCTTCTCAACAGGACAAGTGAAATCTTTACGAATCAAAGTTTTGTTAACAGATTTGATGTGAAGAGAAGTTATAGTTTTTTAACCCGTCAAAATAACGACAAACGCCAAATCCAACCCACCCAGTACAGGGTCAAACCGCCCAAGCTGGCAACTATGAGAGACCCCTACCTCTACAGTTCGCAACACAGCGAATGTGATAGGCTGCATGTGATAGGCTGAGGTCTACGTCAAGCGTTTGCTTGGGGCTTTGCCAGGCACCAATCAAATCTACAGGACAAATATGTTCCGCCCATGGTGAGACAGCGGTGCTGTTTATTTTAAATGAATGTAAGTACCGAGAAATTTGCTTGTAATGTTTTACTGTTATATCACAGTTCGTGAGGTTGTCTGGGTGTAGTTTATGTCACGAAACATATGTGTAAGTCAGGTAGCAAAACGTTTGCTGTGTTAAACCGACAGAAAGCGCCCAAATACAAGCACGATAGCAGCTAGCTGGCTGTTTATTATTATTAATTTTTTTTTTTGTAATCTTAGCATTAGCATTAGCATTAGCCAATGGACCGTGATTCACAGCAACATCACTCTGGCAACTTATCAAGTAGTTAGCCCCGTGACAAACTTGCGTAAAGCTTTAGTTCTTCTTATGAAATTGTCTTTTTGAAAGTTACTTCATCCTTTGAAAAACGGGATTAAAAAAAAAATGTATCCAAAAAACTTATTTTAAAACTTTTTTCTTTGGAGAATTTCTTAAATGTGCCCAATCTTTACACCATTTAGTTATTGAAAAAAATGAAATGTACATGTTATTCATTTACTTTAAAAGCTTTTCAAGTGAATGCTTGTGCATATGTGGATATCTATACTTGTAGGTCTGAGTAGACTTGTAAAAACTGTCGTATACAGAATATTACAGAATGATAAACATCGCAAAATGTAAGATCTGTACAGCTGTGCAAATTCACATTATGTTACTGTAACATGAAAGCTTACATGAAAGTTTACATTTAAAGTCTAAGTGTAATGTGTCCACTGTGGCTAATGAACTACAGTTTAAAGGAAAAGGGTGTTGGCATATCTGGGTGTGATTGTCTACAGTCTTCTAAAAGAAGGAAGGTGAGGAAGAGATGAGAAGGGTCAGCTGTATTTTTGCCAGTGTGCTTTATCACTCTGCTGTTGTAGAGTGTGCAACATTCAGACCACACATCAAACAGCAACATTTGGGCTTTTGTAGTTATTGGTTAAATTTGATTTGTATATTGGTTTTCAAACATTCCTCCATGTAAAGTTAAACTAAAACCTATTTTGACTGCAGCATATCACCGTTGATAACCAAGATCAAGCTGTTCCTGGACTGCAGTGCTGGACTGACAATCCAAATTTGATCCTGTGCCCCGTTTATTCACCAGAAATATACAAGCCTGCAGGTTATGTCCAGTTAATGACATAAAGTCAGGGAAATTGAGCATGGAGGTGAGTGTGTGTGTGTGTGTGTGGGCGCGCTAAAGTGTTGGACATATTAATATACATTTCAAATAAGGATGTGTAATTTGGCACTTTCTTTTTTTCTTATACCTGTTGCAGAGTGCTTAATATATGTTTGTGGACTGGGCTGTGGTGGAAAGAAGAAACATTTTCACTGTTGTCACTGTGCACAGACACAGTTAATAAAAGTGCTCAAGCACCTACAACATCACCCGATAAAAATGTCTCAGGCCCTAGACCGCAGTGTCACTTACCAGACTCCCTCCTTGGTCATCACATCTGCAACTTAATTCAAAGAAACTCCCTTCTCATGCTCACTATCCACCAGGACCCCAGCTTTAGCTGACAGCAACAACAGCTTTACCCAGCAGAACCTATACCACATCCACAACCTCATTTTCATCCAATGGAACCACAGCCAGTCTTCGTTACCACTTTTTCATGCAGCTAAACCATGACCTCACTTAGCACCACCAAAGATTCATCCAGTGGAACCCATACTTCACTTAGCACTACCACGTCACCCCAGTCAGCCCACCCAGAGCTGTATGCAACATTATTAAAAATTGAGGGGGATTTCAATGTATATACCTGTCTATTGGTACAGGCCTTTAAACTAACGTTGTTACAGGACTTCGCCAGCGAGAGACTAATGTTAGGATTTCCTAAAGGGGAATTTAAAAAAAAAATCTGCCTAATTCAGTGGATGAGATAAATAAAGTAATTCCGCGTGAATTGATGTAAAATGGATCATACGCAGAGAAGCATATCTCTATAGTGTTGCCGTGATTACAGCACCAATATAGCAGTTTACAATTCAAAATCCCCAGTGAGCTCACACATGCCATTTGTGCTCGTAAATGGAATGCTTACATATCAATTCTCAATTTTCAATATTTGAAAATAAGTTTTCTTTATAACATCATTTCACTAGAAATGGATTAAACTTAATCTTAATTTTCATTAACTTGTATGAACACTGTATTACAGATGGGTCTGTAAATGATGAACCTGTAACAAAATATTTCTTTAGAGATACACTTGACATTGAACATGGCTGGAGTTACCGTCTTTCACTGGACTGTGGATATTTGGGCGTGTGACTTGAGATGCTGTTAAGCTTTGGATATCCCTATCCTGCAAAAAGATAACCCTTTATTAAACCTGAAGGAAATGGCAGAACGTAGCTCCTCTTGCTTTATTTAAATATTACTTAGCCCCACCCATTCCCCCCAAAAATGTTTCTTGCTTTCTCGAATGATCTACAGTACATTGTTTTTCACAACTAATTGGCGTTTGTCGTTATACTAACTTACATAGATTCACAAATTACATAGCAGGGCACGACCTGGGGGAGGTGCTGCTGCTGCTCTGATCCAGCACTGCATGACAGGGCTGAAGAAGTAGATCTGGTGGAGGAAGATAGAGGAAAAGAAAAGTTGCAGGAGACTGATAGGACTAGAGGAGCAGATCTGATGGATGTTAATGATGAAGAAAGTGAGGGCAAAAAGGCTGATGGAGACTGACACGACTGAAGCAGGTAAGGGCTGATTGAGTATACTGATGAAGCAGAATGTGTGAAAGAGAATATGAAGGAGACAGGCAAGGCTAAAAGAGCAGATCTGATGGAGGTTAGTGATAATGAAAGCAAGGAAGAGTTTAAGCTTTCAGCAAAAATGAATACCATATTTAATTAAACATAACTGTCATAAGACATGCCTGCAGAGCAAAATCACTCTTTCTGATTGGACTAAAACTGAAATGATCTATAATCTGTATATTTGACTACTATAACTAATAACTGCAGCTCATGTAAGAGAGAGGAGATGGCATCGCTGGACTCCAGTACCTTTGCTTGATGTGCATCAGTTGTAAGTGGACGGGGTGTTTAAGTGACACTTGCTCTGTATTTGATACAAAGTACATAGATGCCCATTTGACCAGAGGATAGCCCTCCTATCCATAAACCTCTAGTAACACCCCTGGTATCCTTGTTTTGTGACCTACTATGACTAGTGGGGAAATAACAAAGCCCTTCAAGCATTAATAAGTCTGTCTTGACCAAAGCCCACAGAAACACATGGCTTTTGACTGCCATGTAACCTAGAAGTCCAGAACATGGTATAGGTTATTTTAATATTTATTGGTCCAGAACCAATAAAAAAAATTCTCAACACGAAATCAGACGCCAGGTTTTGTTTGGCATATTACAACCTTCCCCAGCTCTTGTTTTTGCAAGCTTGCCAGACATAGCTTGGCTATGACAACATTTCAGATGGGCTGTCTGCACTAGTTCAGAAAAATATAAACATGCATAAACACAAATTCATGCAACATTATAAGAAGCAAATTGCTATACGAATTGGAATCTGGCCCAAAAAGTCCTGAAAGATCACATTGAAGATTTCCTTGGTTCAAATAGGTCAGTGGAGTTTGAGCTGCATTACCAAGGTGTGCGCAGATCCCAAGAAACTTATCTCATACTTTGATCAACAACTAAAATCAGATGCCTTTTTATGCAGTTGGATTCTACACACAACAATTTTGTGCATTTCAAAACAAAGACACTAAGTGAGAGCCTAAACAAAATCATAAAAAAAAGTGGTAAGAACTTCCAATTGAAAAATATATATACAGTTGGATAATTACATTTATAAAAATAAAAACACCTCATTTTGTTCCTTTGGAGGATGTAATAAATTGTCCTAGTCCATTGCAATAGTAAAAAAGAAAACAAAGAACAGTACGTCTAACTTTACAGTTCACTCGGATATAGCTTCTTAGCCTGAGATACTATCACAACTTATAGTTCAAAATGAGAACACTTCCCATACTGTGTGCCCAGATGAATTTAATTTCTGGTGCCAGTATAAGTTTTAGAAACATAAAAAACATAAATATAAAAAAATATATATAAATAAAAATGGATGCGTTCTTTGCTCTTTGGGTGATTGTCAATGATATATCTGACTGAGCAAAGGCTATCCCAGCAGCAAATGTCTGTTCCCAAAGACATGGTGTGAGGAAAGAACTATTTTATTTGTAACATGGACAGACACAGGATGCAGGTGTTGAATTAATGATGACAGGAAAACAGGACAAGAAAATGATAACTGGGAGAGGGACAGGGACATTAACAGGAACAGGTACAGACAATCCTGATGACACGGGAACTTAACAGTGGCAGGCAAAGAGAGACAGACAAAGTCACAGTGACAAAACCTGAAAGAGGAGACAAGTTAAACATAGAGGAAAACATGGAACAAGCATTGTAAACCCAGACAAGGAACTGGAACAGCGACTGGACCTGGGAAGGTTGGGCAGGGAACTGTAAGGGTATCCTTGGAGGCATCCGGGCCTGCTGAGAACTTTAGGAATCAAACACTAACAAAGAACAGGGTTACAAAAACAAAACACTAAGCAAAAACAAAGGGAACAACAGGGAGAATAAATGAACAAGGACTATTAGGGAAAGAACGCCAAATATTCCCCTAGCCAAATAACCTTTACCCATTTAACACCAAATACTCCCACTGCCAAATAACATTTACCCATTAAACACCAAATACTCCCACTGCCAAATAACCTTTACCATTAAACACCAAATACTGCCACTGGCAAATAACCTTTACCCATTAAACACAAAATACCCCCACATTTAAATAACCTTTACCTATTAAACACTAAATTCTCACACTGCCAAATAACCTTTACTCATTAAACAATGAATACTCCCATAGCCAAATCATCTTTACCCATTAAACACTAAATTCTTCCATAGTCAAATAACCCTTACCCATTAAACACTAAATACTCCCATAGCTAAATAACCATTACCTATTAAAAACTAAATACTCCCATATCCAAATAACCTTTACCCATGAAATACAAAATACCCCCACATTTAAATAACCTTTACCCATTAAACACTAAATACTCCCATTGCCGAAAACCCTTACCCATTAAACAATGAATACTCCCATAGCCAAATAACCCTTAGCCATTAAACACTAAATACTCCCATAGCTAAATAACCATTACCTATTAAAGACTAAATACTCCCATATCCAAATAACCTTTACCCATGAAACATAAAATACCCCCACATTTAAATAACGTTTACCTATTAAACACTAAGTCCTCCCATAGTCAAATAAGCATTACCCAGTAAAAACTCAAAATACTCCCATAGCCAAATAATCTTTACCCATTAAAAACTAAATACTCCCATAGTCAAATAACTATTACCCATTAAACACAAAATACCCCCACATTTAAATCCCCTTTACCTATTAAACACTAAATTCTCCAATAGCCAAATAACCTTTACCCATTAAACACTAAATACTCCCATAGTCAAATAACCATTACCCATTAAACACAAAATACCCCCACATTTAAATAACCATTACCCATTAAGCATTGAATACTCCCACTGCCAAATAACCTTTACCCATTAAACACTAAATACTCCCACTGCCAAATAACCTTTACACATTAAACACTAAATACTCCCACTGCCAAATAACCTTTACCCATTAAACACTAAATACTCCCACTGCCAAATAACCTTTACCCATTAAACACTAAATACTCCCATAGCCAAATAACCTTTTCTTGCTGCACGAAGGAGTAAAAAGGCTTTTATGATGGCTGAGGAAGTTTTAGCATGTATGTGTTGTTTGTGTGTATGCTTTTATCAGACATACATTGACATTTAGATTAAAAAGTTTATGTATAAACACAATAACAATAATAATAATATTAATATTAATTTTAACTGTATTCTAAACAAGAACTGCTTTGCGCTTTGTTCAGTGGCATCATGTGATGTTTAATCTGAACATTACCATCAATGAAAAATTCATTTAGAGAGTACTTTTTACAATAGACATTACAGAGCAGCTTTACAGAAGAGCCAAGGGTAACGGTGACAAGAGCAAAAGAAAGGAACTAGTCTGGGTGTGAAAAAGGTAATATACAATTATTCTTATTGTTATTGCTATTATACAGTCATGACTGATTTTTCAGTTTTGCAAAGTTAAAATGCAGCATTCAAATTCAGATTTCTGGAGCATAGACTATAACATAATTAAATTGGTGTATGCAAAATATCCACAGTATATCCACAGAAGATGTTTACGATAGTAAGATGAATTGATCTTTAAGAAGTGATCTTACTAATTTATTTGGTATAAAATGTAGACAAATAATTTCACACCTCTAAATCCCATGCTTAAATTGTAACTGACTAAAGGCCATCACAAAATTATCAAGAACTGATGTTTTTTTCCTGGCTTTTTGCCCCTAAAATTCCACAGCACCTGGTGATTTCTCACCTGCAAAGTACATCTGAATGAATTTACGATACTGTTTAGACCTTTTTCACAAAAAGCCAAAATCTGAATTCTGTTCATCTTAGGTTTAGAAAAGTAGAAGTAGATTAATAAAATTAAAATTCATAAAATGAAACAGAATTAGCTGGGTTTTTTTTTTTAGATTTCCACCTTCTGTCCTGCTGTATTTGGCTTTTATAATGTTGTGTAGTAATGTGATTATTTTGTTTCTTTCCGAAGTGGCAGAATTGTATTATGAAATTAATATGAAAAGAAAAGGTGTGTTCAGAATTGATTTAAAAATAATTTAGATGTTTTTGAGATGAGGGCTCGAGCAGTTTCTGATACAGGCCTAATGAAAACTATACACAGTGAAGTATTAATGCAACTGATACAGAGACATCAGACTTGGTGGTCTGAACAACAATTTTCTAGTCAACCTCATCCTGAGTCAAGAACAATTCCCAGTGAGGTCAAGACAGAAACGAGACAGGGGCCGCTAGTTGATGGTCTCGAGATCATTCTTGTGTACTACAACAATAGTAATAATCATTTGTACTATAGCAGTGTTCCCATATCATCATGTTATCTATCGCCCAGGGCAGAAGATGAACTGGCTACCTGATTTGAGTGGTCAATAGAAATGTCAAAAGTCCAAAAGTCCAAAGTACAAGTAGTATAGTAACAAAAATCCTTGGGTAAAAGTTGAAGTAAGACTTACACTTTTTTTTCTTAAGTAGAAGTATTAAAGTACACACTTGGAAATGCACTTAAAGTATTTCTTTAAAATTATTTATTTTAATTTATTTATTTAAAACTAGTCACAGTCACAGTTAGGGGCAGTATCAGTAAAGACAGGGTCGCTGGTTTAAACCCTACATTACAGATATAAACTTGGGTGTAAAATTTGTAGATTGAATGTTCCTCTGTTTATGTACGTGTGTTTACAGATTCGCTCAGAGAAGTGGCCTAAAACACTACAGGCTTTACAGGAATTCTCCCCCCGCTCTCCTGATCACCCACTCTGGCACTGAGAAAACCACACATGCAGGTTGCTTTCAGACATCCATATAAACTGCTGACTCGGCAAAGTCCCTATGTTTGGGAGTCATCCCATTCATCTGTCTGTTTATTTTCCCCACTGTTTACTGTTGGGGGACTAAATGAATCCCCTGATTAATAAAATGCATGAATAAAAACTGAAAGTAGCCAATAACATTAAAATTCAGATAAGAAAATATAAACAGAATTAAAATAAACTATACCAAGTCCCCTGCCCCGGTTCACAGTTTTATAGGATTCCTATGATCTTGCTCTTGATCAGTCATTGTATGTGAAGTATAGTGATGTTGGCAGTCAGTACAAGATTTATACAGGTGAATAATAGTTGTAGAGCCTAACAGCAGTAGGGAGAAGAACAGAGTCTGAGGTGTAGAGGGTGAAGAGGAATGGGGCCAGGACCATTCCATTTGGTGTCCCTGTGCTGCAGTATTGTGTCTGACACACTCTCACATATTGTTGTCTGTTTGTGAGATCATAATCCAAGTGATAAGATGGTGTGCCACCCCTGCGCTCTCCAACTTGCTCCCCAGTAGAGTGAGGCTGATGTGTTCAAAGCACTAGATAGATCAAAGAACATAATATTAACAGTGTTATCTCCCTTTTTTAAAGATAATGATCTGTGGAGAAGGTAAATGATTGCATCCTCCACCCCAATGCCGGACTGGTAAGCGAACTGCAGAGGATCCATAGCTGGCCCACCATTGAAAGAAGATAGATGAGAACAAGTCTTTCCAAAGCCTTAATCAGATGAGAGGTCAGCCCTCCTGGTGTTTTCCAGAGCCCCGGCACTCTCTCCTGTTTCAGGCTTAGGTTAAAAATGTATATTACTATCCCAAACAGCTGGTATGCGCAGTGTCTCAGGAGTCAAGGATTGATGTTGTCTGGGCCTACGTTCATCTTGCTCAGTCCCTTCTCACTTATTTTCTAGTGAAGGACAGAGGAGAGCAGGGAGTGCTAGGCATTGAAAACAGTGGTGTGGGCTGGTCAGAAGAAGGGGCAGATGCCAGTTCAAATCTGTGCCCTCAGGCTGCCTGTTTGGTGGGCACATTGTTCTCCACACAGATGTTTATGTAGGTGACAGAAATACTCAAGTAAAGTACAGATACCTGAAAAACTACTTTGGTAGTACTTAACACCTCTGGTGGTTTGTCATGTTTTTATAAGACCACCAAGGTTACACAAGACTTATACAATAACACAATATATATATATATATATATATATATATATATATATATATATATATATATATATATATATATATATATATAGTATAAATGACACCCAGTGCAGGGTTTTCAAATAAAACATGTGTTTGCTCTTCACAAGTGTAAGGTGTGAGGTTAAATGCAGGTGAATAAAGTATACTGCATTTTTAACACTGCTGTTGTCAATTTACTGAAAAAAGAATGTAAATTCACAGAATAAGTGCAAATTATTCAATTTGTTCTAACTGTTATATCAGAATAAGTAAGTAAACTAGCAATCCTGTGAAATGACAGTAAAGTACAGTATTTCTGCAACATTAAAGACTGGAACTTCCTGGATTTTTTCCATGATTAGGGAAAACATTGTTATTGGTTTTTTTTTACACTGTAAATTAATCTTTTAGAAGACGACAAAATCAACATTTAGACCCATCTAGGTAATTAAAATACGCATATGTAGGATATTTGTTGGTTCAGACTTTGACTGTCTAAAGGCCATGATGAAATTATCAAGATAGTTTATCAGTAAACTCAAATGACATTTTTTCCTGGCCCCAAACATTTGGGTTTTTTTTTTGGTGTTTTTGCCCCTTGTACCTGAAACTGCGAACATCTGGTCTTTTCTCACCTACAAAGCAAATTAAATGCTTAATGTTTTTACAAGGAAGGAAAAAAATTATCTCAACAGTATTTTTTACCAAGAAGTTCCTGAAAAGGTACTTTAATTTGTAAGTGAGGTCATAAAACAATATTATTGCAATAATGTGAGATGCATAGACCATGGGTACATTTTTTTCTCTTATTTTCTCTTGAGTTTAATCTTCTTATTTCTTTGATAACTGCTGATTTGAACTGCAAATAGAGAGTGTGTGAAAATGACAGGTGTATCATTTTATATTATCAATCAAAACAGCTATAAAAGGGAGAGAGGTTATGAACCTTTTTTCATCCAACAACTTCATACAGCCAATATGAGGTCACTTGTCTTCCTTGTTCTCCTCGGAGCTGCTTGTGAGTATATCATGTATTCAGTGATTGCATTTCGGAACATTATTTTGTGAAGCAATCACTTTGACTGATACCAGTACTGGTAAATATACAGATTTACAGATCAATATTTAGGATTTTAGTGTTTCTTGGTCACTCAAATTTTTATTTATATGGTTTTGTGCAGTTGCTCTGGAGGATGATAAGATTGTGGGAGGATATGAGTGTAAAGCCCACTCCCAGCCCTGGCAGGTGTCTCTGAACATTGGCTATCACTTCTGTGGTGGATCTCTGATCAACGAGAAATGGGTTGTGTCTGCTGCTCACTGCTATAAAAAGTAAGTGCTGTTAATATTAGGTAGACCAGTTATTCCAGAACATTTTAGTTCTAAACCTATACTTACAAACTGTTAACACCATTTTTTCTCCTTTCTAGTCGTATTGAGGTCCGCTTGGGTGAACACCACATCCTGATTACTGAGGGCAATGAGCAGTTCATCGACTCTTCTCGCGTCATTAGAAACCCCAACTATAACTCCTTCACCCTGGACAGTGATATTATGCTGATCGAACTGAGCCAGCCTGCCAGCTTGAATGAGTTTGTGCAACCCATTGCCCTGCCCAGTGGCTGTCCTCCTGCTGGCACTCAATGCCTTGTCTCCGGATGGGGAAATACCATGAGCCCCAGTGAGTAAAAGATCATGTTGAATCAAAGAAATGTTTAGAGTGATTTTTATTGCTCGTTTTCTGTTATTTGTTTTGTCAGTTGTTTCTGCCCACAAATTATATAAATTTGCCAAGAATTTCCATCTTTCAACACACTATTTACCTATAGATGATGACCCTGACAAGCTGCAGTGTCTGGAAATCCCCATCCTTTCTGACACTGACTGTGAAAACTCCTACCCTGGCATGATCACTGCCACCATGTTCTGCGCTGGTTTCCTGGAGGGAGGCAAGGACTCTTGTCAGGTACCTACATAAAGACCTAAAGAAAGACACACACACACACACACACACACACACACACACACACACACACACACACACACAGAACATGAATGAAAGAATTTGTGTAGTAACACTAATATAATAATATGTAGTAGCACTGTATTTATTATTATGTACACTGTATGTACAGTTGCTATGCTGTTCAGTCATATTGCACTGCAAAAATACAAGCATTTTTCACTTTCTCTCAGGGTGACTCTGGCGGTCCTGTGGTATGCAACGGTAGGCTGGAGGGCATTGTGTCCTGGGGCTATGGCTGTGCTGAGGTTAACCACCCTGGTGTTTACACCAAGGTAAAACTGCTGTCTAAAGTTCATATGCTAAATGATGCCTGAACAAAAAAGTGTTTTTTTTTTTTTTTATGCAATTTACATGCAATTCTTAAAAATAGCATGCTGATAAGACTTACAGCGTTTTCCTTTAACATTTTGTTCTTTCTTCAGGTCTGCATGTTCAACAGCTGGATTGCTGAGACAATTGCCAGTTAAATCTGATGCTCCCTCATGAAAGGCAACATCATGCAGTGAAATTCAGTACAATGTCTCAATTGCAATAAAAAAAAAAGGACCTAAAAGTTTGCTATTTGACTCTTTATTCAAACCTTAAATACATGTAAAACATCAGGAACCTTTTAGGGTTTTCGCTAAATCTCATAATAAAACAAATAATTCATCTCACTTGCATAGCTGTACCATGTAAGTGCACTTATACTAAGTCAGTTTATAAACAAATATGTTAAATTTGATAAATGGTAAGACAGCTAACTGATTGTGGATTTTTATTTTATTTTTTTATTCTGTTACAAACTTCAGAAGAACATTTCAGAGTCAGGAGACTGGCGCTTAAACACTGACTGGAGTTGCTTTACACATATAGAGAGTCATGCAAGGGTACAGATTGGTCACAAGTTAGTTCACCAGACTGTTACTAGTCCAGTCCAGGTGGGGATGAAAAATGGAGGAGAAGAATGTAAATGAGGGACAGTGCAAATGGTAGAGGAGGAGGGTAAAGAAAGAAATAAAAGGTAAGGGAGGAAAATGAAGAGGATCTGGGCTACAGCTGCAGGTGCCATTCTTATATAGTGGGGTCTTGTGATTACATCTGCTTATAAAATGCATATAAAATTATACAATCCCTATTACAAATTAGGTTTATTAGTAAAATTTAAAAATAGCTTCCTTTTAACCAATTAAACAAGAATAATTTAATCAGCTAAACACAACTAATATAACAAGTGGTTTTGCCAAATTCAATATAAAATGTCACTGTGGCCACAAAACGGCCAGTGGCCTCCAGTTCATTCATATTCTTGTGTTTGTGTGCTGCAACGTTTTCTTCCAATTCCACTAAAGGTTTTGTATGGGGTTCAAATCAGGTGAGTATTACAGCCTCTAAGGCCTGGAAAGTTCTAGTTTTGTTTTCTTAGCTCCACATAACAGAATCCCAAAGTGTATGACTTATTTACATGATTCTGAGCATATTAGAGCCAAATTTCCTTGTGCTGCAGCGTCTACTACATCATTTGCTACATCTTGTGCTACATCTGGTGTACGTCTTGGAGTTCAGCATGAAGGCCTTCAGCATATAATATGTGCCTTACTGTGCAAATTGCACAGTGATATCATTCAAAGTCAGCTTTCCAAAGAAATACTACAGTGATCTCACTTAAGTTTAGGGGTTAGTGAAGGGGTCGCAGATATGTATTGACTGACGTGCCAAAAGTAAAAGGAAAAGTAGTATGCAAATTGGTCATGACGTGGCATTACCTCGGGTGACAACTTGGGAGTGCCTATACCTTTATAAGTTGTGAGGTGTTATTTTGTAAAGCTGAACACTGACCAGCATGAATTATTAAAGTTCAAATGTGGCTGGGCCTGTGTAGACCCAATAAAGTCATGTACACCAGTTGTCAACAAGGCACTGTGAAGGCTGGTTGTGGTTCCATACTGGTGTGGGGTGCGTTCTCATGTCATCTACTGGGTCCACTGATTCACCTAAACATTGATGTATGATGTAAATCTCTGATGCTCATGTTGTACCTTCTGTTTTCCTGACATTTGAATGTAGCATCAATCAATCAAAATTCATTTGCATAGCGTTGTGTACAATTTATGTTGTCTCAAAGCAACCTTACAGAAAAGCAGTTTATGGATTATAACAGCTACAAAGTAACAACAGTTCAGAAAACAATTTGTTGGTGTTCTTTTTGCACACACACACACACACACACACACACACACACACACACACACACACACACACACACACATTATATGTATATATATATATATATATATATATATATATATATATATACAAACCGGATTCCAAAAGAGTTGGGACAGTAAACTAATTGTGAATAAAAACTGAATGCAATGATGTGGAGGTGCCAACATCTAATATTTTATTCAGAATAGAAGACAAATCACAGATCAAAAGTTTAAACTGAGAGAATGTATCATTTTAAGGGAAAAATATGTTGTTTCAAAATTTCATGGTGTCAACAAATCCCAATAAAAAAGTTGGGACAAGTAGCAATAAGTGGATGGAAAAAGGAAATTGAGCATATAACGAACAGCTGGAAGACCAATTAACACTAATTAGGTCAATTGACAACATGATTGGGTATAAAAAGAGCTTCTCAGAGTGTCAGTGTCTCTCTGAAGCCAAGATGGTAAGAGGATCACCAATTCCACCATTGTTGCGCAGAAAGATAGTGCAGCAATACCAGAATGGTGTTACCCAGCGTAAAATAGCAAAGACTTTTAAGTTATCATCATCAGCCGTGCATAACATCATCAAAAGATTCAGAGAATCTAGAACAATCGCTGTGCGTAAGGGTCAAGGCCGTAAAACTACTGGATGCTCGTGATCTCCGGGCCCTTAAACGTCACTGCACCTCAAACAGTGGGCAGTCGTGGGCTGTTATGGGCAGTCATGGGCTGGAGGTTAGGGAACCAGCCTTGTGACCGGAGGGTCGCTGGTTCGATTCCCTGAGCCTACAGTAACGACTGAGTTGCCCTTGAGCAAGGCACCTAACCCCTAACTGTTCCCCGGGCGCCGTGGATAGGGCTGCCCACCGCTCCGGGTAAGTGTGCTCACTGCCCCCTAGTGTGTTCACTAGTGTGTTTGTGGTGTTTCACTTCATGGATGGGTTAAATGCGGAGACTAAATTTCCCCACTGTGGGATCAAAAAAGGGAATTTGAATTTGAACAGAAATGCCACTGTCAAGGAAATAACAGAATGGGCTCAGGAATACTTCCAGAAAGCATTGTCAGTGAACACAATCCACCGTGCCATCCGACGTTGCCAGCTAAAACTCTACAGTGCAAGGAAGCCATTTCTAAGCAAGCTCCACAAGCTCAGATATTTGCACTGGGCCAGGGGTCTTTTAAAATGGAGTGTGGGAAAATGGAAGACTGTTCTGTGGTCAGATGAGTCACGATTTGAAGTTCTTTTATGGAACACTGGGACGCCATGTCATCCGGACCAGAGAGGACAAGGATAACCCAAGTTGTTATCAACGCTCCATTCAGAAGCCTGCATCACTGATGGTATGGGGTTGCATGAGTGCTTGTGGCATGGGCAGCTTGCATGTCTGGAAAGGCACCATTAATGCAGAGAACTATGTTCAGGTTCTAGAACAACATATGCTCCCATCTAGACGTCATCTCTTTCAGGGAAGACCCTGCATTTTTCAACAAGATAATGCCAGACCACATTCTGCAGCAATCACAACATCATGGCTACGTAGGAGAAGGATCCGGGTACTGAAATGGCAAGCCTGCAGTCCAGATCTTTCACCTATAGAGAACATTTGGCGCATCATAAAGAGGAAGGTGCAACAAAGAAGGCCCAAGACGATTAAACAGTTAGAGGCATGTATTAGACATGAATGGGAGAGCATTCCTATTTCTAAACTTGAGAAACTGGTCTCCTCTGTCCCCAGACGTCTGTTGAGTGTTGTAAGAAGAAGGGGGGATGCCACACAGTGGTAAAAATGGCCTTGTCCCAACTTTTTTGGGATTTGTTGACGCTTTGAAATTTTGAAACAACATATTTTTCCCTTAAAATGATACATTCTCTCAGTTTAAACTTTTGATCTGTGATTTGTGTTCTATTCTGAATAAAATATTAGATGTTGGCACCTCCACACCATTGCATTCAGTTTTTATTCACAATTTGTTTAGTGTCCCGACTTTTTTGGAATCCGGTTTGTATATACATACATAAACATATATACATTAATATTATAAAGTTAAATTAGTTAAATGAGTGTTTATGCTAAATTTAGTAATTTAACAGCTCACTTATATAACTTTCTTATTTCTTTGATAACTGCTGATTTAAACTACAAATAGAGAAATGTGGGGACTAACTGAACCTTAGAGGTGGCGGGGTCCGTTGATATCTATGGTGGGGCAATGTTTGCATGTAGTGTAGACCCAATAAAGTCATGTACACCAGTTGTCAACAAGGCACTGTGAAGGCTGGTTGTGGTTCCATACTGGTGTGGGGTGCGTTCTCATGTCATCTACTGGGTCCACTGATTCACCTAAACATTGATGTATGATGTAAATCTCTGATGCTCATGTTGTACCTTCTGTTTTCATGACATTTGAATGTAGCATCAATCAATCAAAATTCATTTGCATAGCGTTGTGTACAATTAATGTTGTCTCAAAGCAACTTTACAGAAAAGCAGTTTATGGATTATAACAGCTACAAAGTAACAACAGTTCAGAAAACAATTTGTTGGTGTTCTTTATGCACACATATATACATATACATATACATATTAATATTATAAAATTAAATTAGTTAAATGAGTGTTAATGCTAAATGTAGTAATTTAACAGCTCACTTATATAACTTTCTTATTTCTTTGATAACTGCTGATTTGAACTATAAATAGAGAAATGTGGGAAAATGACAGGTGCATCATTATCATCTTTATCAATTGGCAACCCCAAAGTAGCTACCATTTGTGACCACATGGGATATGACAAGTGGTGGCACAGCTATAAAAGGGTGAGAGGTTATGAACCTTTTTTCATCAAACAACTTCGTACAGCCAATATGAGGTCACTTGTCTTCCTTGTTCTCCTCGGAGCTGCTTGTGAGTATATCATATATTCAATTATTGCATTTCGGAACATTATTTTGTGAAGCAATCACTTTGACCGATAGCGGTACTGGTAAATATACAGATTTACAGATCAATATTTAGGATTTTAGTGTTTCTTGGTCACTCAAATTTTTATTTATATGGTTTTGCGCAGTTGCTCTGGAGGATGATAAGATTGTGGGAGGGTATGAGTGTAAAGCCCACTCCCAGCCCTGGCAGGTGTCTCTGAACATTGGCTATCACTTCTGTGGTGGATCTCTGATCAACGAGAAATGGGTTGTGTCTGCTGCTCACTGCTATCAAAAGTAAGTGCTGTTAATAATAGGTAGACCAGTTATTCCAGAACATTTTAGTTCTAAACCTATACTTACAAACTGTTAACACCATTTTTCCTCCTTTCTAGTCGTATTGAGGTCCGCTTGGGTGAACACCACATCCTGATTACTGAGGGCAATGAGCAGTTCATCGACTCTTCTCGCGTCATTAGAAACCCCAACTATAACTCCTTCACCCTGGACAGTGATATTATGCTGATCGAACTGAGCCAGCCTGCCAGCTTGAATGAGTTTGTGCAACCCATTGCCCTGCCCAGTGGCTGTCCCCCTGCTGGCACTCAATGCCTTGTCTCCGGATGGGGAAATACCATGAGCCCCAGTGAGTAGAAGATCATGTTGAATCAAAGAAATGTTCAGAGTGATTTTTCTGTCATTAGTTTTGTCAGTTGTTTCTGCCCACAAATTATATAAATTTGCCAAGAATTTCCATCTTTCAACACACTATTTACCTATAGATGATGACCCTGACAAGCTGCAGTGTCTGGAAATCCCCATCCTTTCTGACACTGACTGTGAAAACTCCTACCCTGGCATGATCACTGCCACCATGTTCTGCGCTGGTTTCCTGGAGGGAGGCAAGGACTCTTGTCAGGTACCTACATAAAGACCTAAAGAAAGACACACACACACACACACACACACAGACCATGAATGAAAGAATTTGTGTAGTAACACTAATATAATAATATGTAGTAGCACTGTATTTATTATTATGTACACTGTATGTACAGTTGCTATGCTGTTCAGTCATATTGCACTGCAAAAATACAAGCATTTTTCACTTTCTCTCAGGGTGACTCTGGCGGTCCTGTGGTATGCAACGGTAGGCTGGAGGGCATTGTGTCCTGGGGCTATGGCTGTGCTGAGGTTAACCACCCTGGTGTTTACACCAAGGTAAAACTGCTGTCTATAGTTCATATGCTAAATGATGCCTGAACAAAAAAGTGTTTTGTCTTTTGTTATTTGTTATTTGTTAAATTTTATAAATAGCATGCTGATAAGACTTACAGTGTTTTCCTTAAACATTTTGTTCTTTCTTCAGGTCTGCATGTTCAACAGCTGGATTGCTGAGACAATTGCCGGTTAAATCTGATGCTCCCTCATGAAAGGCAACATCGTGCAGTGAAATTCAGTACAATGTCTCAATTGCAATAAAAAAAGAACTAAATGTATTTTATTTGACTCTTTATTCAAACCTTAAATAGAGATAAGGTATAAGGAACCTTTTAGGGGGTGCTTTAGGGAAGTTTCATCTACTCTTTTGTGGGTTTCTAATACAGCTCAAGATAAAAAAGTAAAACCATGTAATTACACAGACAACAAAAAATGGTGAAGGTATAAAAACAAACAAAATGTACTAATAGTGAGTGTTTATACCAGCAGGAAGGTAATAGGGAAAGTCCTCATAAACCAAATAAATCTAAATAAATATTTTTTGCATCTGGATATTTTTTATTTTATCACTAAATCGCATAATGAAAGAAATAATTCATCTCACTTGCATAGCTGTACCATGTAAGTGCACTTATACTAAGTCAGTTTATAAACAAATATGTTAAATTTGATAAATGGTAAGACAGCTAACTGATTGTGGATTTTTATTTTTTTAATTCTGTTACAAACTTCAGAAGAACATTTCAGAGTCAGGAGACTGGCGCTTAAACACTGACTGGAGTTACTTTACACATATAGAGAGTCATGCAAGGGTACAGATTGGTCACAAGTTAGTTCACCAGACTGTTACCAGTCCAGTCCAGGTGGGGATGAAAAATGGAGGAGAAGAATGTAAATGAGGGACAGTGCAAATGGTAGAGGAGGAGGGTAAAGAAAGGAATAAAAGGTAAGGGAGGAAAATGAAGAGGATCTGGGCTACAGCTGCAGGTGCCATTCTTATATAGTGGGGTCTTGTGATTACCTCTGCTTATAAAATGCATATAAAATTATACAACCCCTATTACAAATTAGGTTTATTAGTAAAATTTAAAAATAGCTTCCTTTTAACCAATTAAACAAGAATTATTTAATCAGCTAAACACAACTAATATAACAAGTGGTTTCGCCAAATTCAATATAAAATGTCACTGTGGCCACAAAACGGCCAGTGGCCTCCAGTTCATTCATATTCTTGTGTTTGTGTGCTGCAACGTTTTCTTCCAATTCCACTAAAGGTTTTGTATGGGGTTCAAATCAGGTGAGTATTACAGCCTCTAAGGCCTGGAAAGTTCTAGTTTTGTTTTCTTAGCTCCACATAACAGAATCCCAAAGTGTATGACTTATTTACATGATTCTGAGCATATTAGAGCCAAATTTCCTTGTGCTGCAGCGTCTACTACATCATTTGCTACATCTTGTGCTACATCTGGTGTACGTCTTGGAGTTCAGCATGAAGGCCTTCAGCATATAATATGTGCCTTACTGTGCAAATTGCACAGTGATATCATTCAAAGTCAGCTTTCCAAAGAAATACTACAGTGATCTCACTTAAGTTTAGGGGTTAGTGAAGGGGTCCCAGATATGTATTGACTGACGTGCCAAAAGTAAAAGGGAAAAGTAGTATGCAAATTGGTCATGACGTGGCATTACCTCGGGTGACAACTTGGGAGTGCCTATACCTTTATAAGTTGTGAGGTGTTATTTTGTAAAGCTGAACACTGACCAGCATGAATTATTGAAGTTCAAATGTGGCTGGGCCTGTGCGGTTGCTAACTGAACCTTAGAGGTCTGGCAATATGTGGCGGGGTCCGTTGATGTCTATGGTGATGGCAATGTTTGCATGTAGTGTAGACCCAATAAAGTCATGTACACCAGTTGTCAACAAGGCACTGTGAAGGCTGGTTGTGGTTCCATACTGGTGTGGGGTGTGTTCTCATGTCATCTACTGGGTCCACTGATTCACCTAAACATTGATGTATGATGTAAATATTTGATGCTGATGTTGTACCTTCTGTTTTCCTGACATTTGAATCTAGCATCAATCAATCAAAATTCATTTGCAATTAATGTTGTCTCAAAGCAACTTTACAGAAAAGCAGTTTATGGATTATAACAGTTACAAAGTAACAACAGTTCAGAAAACAATTTGTTGGTGCTCTTTATGCACACATATATACACGTACATACATATACATATATATATATATTAATATTATAAAATTCAATTAGTTAAATGAGTGTTAATGCTAAATGTAGTAATTTAACAGCTCACTTATATAACTTTCTTATTTCTTTGATAACTGCTGATTTGAACTATAAATAGAGAAATGTGGGAAAATGACAGGTGCATCATTATCATCTTTATCAATTGGCAACCCCAAAGTAGCTACCATTTGTGACCACATGGGATATGACAAGTGGTGGCACAGCTATAAAAGGGTGAGAGGTTATGAACCTTTTTTCATCAAACAACTTCGTACAGCCAATATGAGGTCACTTGTCTTCCTTGTTCTCCTCGGAGCTGCTTGTGAGTATATCATATATTCAATTATTGCATTTCGGAACATTATTTTGTGAAGCAATCACTTTGACCGATAGCGGTACTGGTAAATATACAGATTTACAGATCAATATTTAGGATTTTAGTGTTTCTTGGTCACTCAAATTTTTATTTATATGGTTTTGCGCAGTTGCTCTGGAGGATGATAAGATTGTGGGAGGATATGAGTGTAAAGCCCACTCCCAGCCCTGGCAGGTGTCTCTGAACATTGGCTATCACTTCTGTGGTGGATCTCTGATCAACGAGAAGTGGGTCGTGTCTGCTGCTCACTGCTATCAAAAGTAAGTGCTGTTAATAATAGGTAGACCAGTTATTCCAGAACATTTTAGTTCTAAACCTATACTTACAAACTGTTAACACCATTTTTCCTCCTTTCTAGTCGTATTGAGGTCCGCTTGGGTGAACACCACATCCTGATTACTGAGGGCAATGAGCAGTTCATCGACTCTTCTCGCGTCATTAGAAACCCCAACTATAACTCCTTCACCCTGGACAGTGATATTATGCTGATCGAACTGAGCCAGCCTGCCAGCTTGAATGAGTTTGTGCAACCCATTGCCCTGCCCAGTGGCTGTCCTCCTGCTGGCACTCAATGCCTTGTCTCCGGATGGGGAAATACCATGAGCCCCAGTGAGTAGAAGATCATGTTGAATCAAAGAAATGTTCAGAGTGATTTTTATTGCTCGTTTTCTGTCATTAGTTTTGTCAGTTGTTTCTGCCCACAAATTATATAAATTTGCCAAGAATTTCCATCTTTCAACACACTATTTACCTATAGATGATGACCCTGACAAGCTGCAGTGTCTGGAAATCCCCATCCTTTCTGACACTGACTGTGAAAACTCCTACCCTGGCATGATCACTGCCACCATGTTCTGCGCTGGTTTCCTGGAGGGAGGCAAGGACTCTTGTCAGGTACCTACATAAAGACCTAAAGAAAGACACACACACACACACACACACACACACACACACACACACACACAGACCATGAATGAAATAATTTGTGTAGTAACACTAATATAATAATATGTAGTAGCACTGTATTTATTATTATGTACACTGTATGTACAGTTGCCATGCTGTTCAGTCATATTGCACTGCAAAAATACAAGCATTTTTCACTTTCTCTCAGGGTGACTCTGGCGGTCCTGTGGTATGCAACGGTAGGCTGGAGGGCATTGTGTCCTGGGGCTATGGCTGTGCTGAGGTTAACCACCCTGGTGTTTACACCAAGGTAAAACTGCTGTCTATAGTTCATATGCTAAATGATGCCTGAACAAAAAAATGTTTTGTCTTTTGTTATGCAATTTACATGCAATTCTTAAAAATAGCATGCTGATAAGACATACAGCATTTTCCTTTAACATTTTGTTCTTTCTTCAGGTCTGCATGTTCAACAGCTGGATTGCTGAGACAATTGCCGGTTAAAGCTGATGCTCCCTCATGAAAGGCAACATCATGCAGTGAAATTCAGTACAATGTCTCAATTGCAATAAAAAAAGGACCTAAAAGTTTGCTATTTGACTCTTTATTCAAACCTTAAATACATGTAAAACATCAGGAATAGGGAATGCTTTAGGGAAGTTTCATCTACTCTTTTATGGGTTTCTAATAAAGCTCAAGATAAAAAAGTAAAATCATGTAATTACACAAACAACAAAAAACAGTGAAGGTATAAAAACAACAGAAAAGTACTAATAGTGAGTGTGTATACTAGCAGGAAGGTAATAGGGAAAGTCCTCATAAGCCAAATAAATCTAAATAAATATTTTTTGCATCTGGATATTTTTTATTTTATTGCTAAATCTCATACTGAAACAAATAATTCATCTCACTTACATAGCTGTACCATGTAAGTGCACTTATACTACGTCAGTTTATAAACAAATACAATGGGGTGCGAAGGTTTGGGCAGCCTTGTTAATTTTCCTGATTTACCTTTATAAAGCATTGATTGTTTGGATAAAAAAATTCTGTTAAATATATCATATAGGGGACAAACACAGTGATATTTGAGAAGTGAAATGAAGTTTATATGATTTACAGAAAGTGTGCAATAATTGGTAAATAAAATTAGGCAGGTGCATAAATTTGGGCACTGTTGTCATTTTAATGATTTCAAAACCTTTAGAACTAATTATTGGAACTCAAATTTGGTTTGGTAAGTTCAGTGACCCTTGACCTACATACACAGGTGACTCCAATTATGGGAAAGGGTATTTAAGGGCAGCAATTGTACGTTTTTCTCCTCTGAAGAGTCGCAGCATGGGAGTCTCAAAACAACTTTAAATGACCTGAAAACAAAGATTGTTCACCGTCATGGTTTAGGAGAAAGATACAGAAAGCTATTTAAGAGATTTCAGCTTTCAGTCTCCACTGTGAGAAACATTGTGAGAAAATGGAAGACCACAGGCACAGTTCAAGTCAAGGCTTGAAGTGGCAGACCAAGAAAAATCTCGAATAAACAGAAGCGAAGGATGTTGAAAACAGTCAGACCAGCACCAAAGACCTACAACATGATCTTGCTGCTGATGGAGTCCCTGTGCATCGTTCAACTATTCGGCGCACTTTACACAAGAAGATGCTGTATGGGAGAGTGATGCAGATCACAAACAGACCCGCTTGAGGTATGCTAAAGCACATTTGGACAAGCCAGCTTCATTTTGGAATAAGGTGCTGTGGACTGATGAAACTAAAATAGAGTTATTTGTGTTGGGAATGTAAGGGGTTAATGCTTTGGAAACGCATTGCAGTGTGGGTATTGTAGTGCATGCAGCAGTAGCCGCCAGGTGCCGCAGCAGAGAGCATCACATAAAGTTTCCTCTCTCGCCCCTCCGCTCTTTTTCTCCTTCATTCAACACGGCCACTCGGATTTTGTTCATGTTATGCCCAAGCTGGCTGCAATAAACACCCAGTACTTTGAGGTAATCCTGTCTTTGACCCGTCTTTGCGGTGGAAATAAACTGAAGTTTGGGTATTACCCCAGAACAGGTGGAGAAGCTAACGCCGTTCTGGCCCAGGAGCTAGCAGGTGAAGCAGCTCTCCTGAGCCTCACGACCACGGTCGAGAGGCAGAAATCAGGGAAAGGTAACACTGGGGGCTCGTCCGGGATTTCCTCCTGCATTGGTGAGTCATTGAAACGAAAGCTGTACTGGATTGCTGAAGTAAAACCAACGTTGTGAAAGTGAAGCGGACTGGTGATAAAGTGACGTCCACGAGTGGCTAATAAAGTGGCTAGCGGAGCGTTTAGTGGGTTTCGGAGCGAGAGAGACGAAATGGCGGCTACCGAAGATAAAACAGCTCAGAAGTTTGAGAATGTAACAACTTGTTCAAACCCGTTCATGTCACTGGCAGTCGTGAATGAAAGTAAACGGTCACAAATTGAATTTGGAGACTGGTGGAGGCAGATTCATGACGAAAACGGCAACCGAGTGTGTAACTGTAATCCGATTGAAACCAGCACATGTGAACCAGCACAAACGAGTTTACACTCTCACCAACTAATGAGAGAAACCAATCCGTTTAAGATGTGTGAGGACGCTGCAAAGTGGTGTGATAGTGGAATTGAGTCACAGCCGAGCCAAAATGAAAACTGTGGAAATGTTTCTCAGCCTGTAATGGAGATATCGCATTCACCTCATGCTAACCCGTTCAGCTCTGCTCAGCGCAGGTTTTTCACGGAGAGCACACCTGCTAATGCTAATTACATTACCGTACCACGTAAAGAGCCAGCTGCCCCACCGTTCACTCTAGAAATGCCACGAATTGAAACTCAGAATGCACAGCCCCAGGGACAGTGTAGATGTGTCCGTTGTGATGTTAAGTCCTCTGGAGTTTATTCTGGAAGTGAGCATGTTCTCCTAAAGCCTTCAAAGTCCAGTTCTTGTGACAGGCAGCCCAGACGTGTGCATTACGACATTTCATCTGACAGCGAATGTGAGAATGCAGCTCAGAGAGAGAGAATTCCTACACTGCGACCAGGTCAGTTTGATGGTACTGGGTCATGGAGGGAGTTTCTACATCGCTTTGAGAGCTGTGCTGAGGCTAATCATTGGTCAGAAGAGACAATGGCTGTCCAGTTGAGGTTCTGTTTGGTAGGTGCTGCAGGAGCTGTTGTCCACAAAAATCCAAGGTCTTCACGCTGGAGATACCTGCGCATTGTGGATGAAATAGAAGCTGCATATGGTCCGTCTTCAGAACATGCTGCTGCCATAGGCATTGAGCTGAGGCAAAGAGTGCGAAAGCCAGGTGAGCTACTGCATGTGCTGAGAGACGATATCTATGAAAAAGTGTCTATTGTGTATGCAGATCGTTCTGAGGCCGAGCAAGACAGTATCGGTGTGGAAGTGTTTACCAACGCCATGGATAGTGCTGGGATGGTCCGGAGGCTGTTGGAGGAGCGTCCACGCACGCTGGCACGAGCCTATGAGCTTGCTCACAGGTACGAAACAACAAAACGTGCCGCTGCCAGTGTTACTCGTCTGATGCAATCTGGTGTGCACCCAACAGAGCGTAGGGTGAGAACGGCTCCTGTCCGTGAGAGTGCAGAACAAGTTGAAGACGAGAACAAGACAGCATCATTTGTAGAGCCTATTCGTAGGTCCCAAAGATCTAGCTTCAAGCCACGTAGACCAAAGTCAAGTCAGGACGGGAACATAAATTGGAGTGACATTAAATGCCACAACTGCCAAGGCATTGGGCACATGCAGCGTAGCTGTCCGTCACCAAAGATGCCAGCTAACTCGAGGGCAATCCCAAAAACCGCTAAAAGCCAAAGTTCACCTGCTCGCCTCCATGTTAAAGGTACAGGAGCTGAAATGTGCATTCACATGCTGATGTGTAACATGGAAGTATGTGCTTTGTTAGACACTGGCGCCCGGAGGAATGTGCTAACCTTGCGATGTTATACCGAAATTGATGAGGATGTCAAGCCTCCCTTGCAGCTCTCAGCTGTGGAGTCGCTGCAGGGCATTAGTTCTGAAAATATAGATGTTTGTGGAGAAGTACACCTGCCTGTTCAGATTGGCACTCGCACAGTAAGTGTTAACTTCATTGTTGCAGACATCGCAGAGAACTCTGAAGCCATCCTTGGTCACCCTTTTCTAGAGCAATCGAAAGCTTATCTTGACTTTGGCAGCAAAAAGATTGTGCTTTTTGGGGAACAAGTGCCTTACTTTAACCCACACAACAAACCCAAGGTGCATGTGGTCAGGGTGGCGCGCACGACTGTTATCGAGCCCGAGTTTGAATATATTGTTCCTGGGTATGCACATTTCCGTGAACCCGTTCAAGGTGATGTCATGCTGAATCCAACTAAAGGTTTTGTGGAAAAACATTGCCTCCTAGTGGCGAGAGTGGTGGTTGATGCGCAGCCCAACCAGCAAATTCCCATCAGGCTGTACAATCCTGGAACAACGCCGGTAAAGGTGAGGAAAGGTGCTATTGCTGGATTTCTTCAGGCTGCCGATGTTGTCCAGTCTCCTCTTAGTGTTCCATCTGCCGAACCACTCCAAGCTGGTTGTGGTTTTCCAGTTGTTCCTCCTCATTTGCAATCGTTGTATAGAGACAGTGCTGCTGCTTTGAGTGCCGATGAACGTCGCGGGTTGGCCCAACTTCTCAGCACCTATGGCGATGTGTTTTCTACTGGACCGACTGATCTCGGTTGCACCAGCCTTGTCCAGCATGACATACAGACCTTGCCTGGCCCAACGGTGAAACAGCAGCCGCGACGAATGGCCTTTGAGAAACAGATTGAAGCTGATAAGCAGATCCAGCAGAGCCTTGAAGGTGGATTGGCTTCACCAAGCAACAGCAGCTGGGCGTCACCAATAGTATTGGTGCGCAAGAAGGACCAGACCTACCGCCTGTGTGTGGACTACAGGGCCCTGAATGCACGTACTGTAAAAGACGCATATCCTCTCCCGCGCATCCAAGACACACTGGAGACCCTTTCGACTGCCAAATGGTTCAGTACTTTAGACCTGGCATCCGGTTACTGGCAAGTTGCGCTAACGCCCAGGGCCCGTAAGGCCGCCGCTTTCTGTAGCAGGAAAGGCTTATTCACATGGAATGTCATGCCTTTCGGTCTTTGTAATGCACCAGCGACGTTCCAGCGTCTGATGGATCGCGTCCTGGCAGGCCTGCAGTGGGAGACATGTCTCGTATATCTGGATGACATCATAGTGCTGGGGAAAGATGTCTCAGAAATGCTCCAACACCTTTCTCAAGTGTTCAACCGGCTCCGCCAAGCCAACTTAAAGTTAAAGCCAGCTAAGTGCTGCCTTTTCCGTCGCCAAGTAGCTTATCTGGGTCACATCGTCTCGGCACAAGGGATCGCCACAGACCCAGAAAAGGTCCAGAAAGTTCAGCAGTGGCCCGAGCCTACTTGTGTGTCTGAAGTTCGTCAGTTCGTGGGCTTGGCTGCATATTATCGACGATTTGTGCAGGATTTTGCAGCCATAGCCAGACCTCTTCACGAGCTCACCAAGAAAAATGTCCGCTTCCGGTGGACACCTGAATGCCAAGATGCTTTCGAGACGCTAAAGAATTTGCTTACCACCACACCTGTCCTGGGCTACCCACGTGACAGCGGCGATCTCATTCTCGACACAGATGCCAGTAATTTTGGCATTGGAGCAGTCTTATCCCAAATGCAAGATGGCGTGGAGCGTGTGCTAGCCTATGGGAGCCGACGACTGTCTTCTACTGAACAGAATTACTGTACCACACGGAGAGAATTACTCGCAGTGGTGGAGTTCACCAGACATTTTCGTCAGTACCTTCTAGGAAGGCCCTTCATTGTGCGTTCTGACCATAGTAGTCTGCGGTGGCTTGTCAAGATGAAGGAGCCTGAGGGTCAACTGGCAAGATGGCTTGAAAAGCTTGCAGAGTATGACTTTGAGGTCGTGCATCGACCTGGACATCACCACCACAATGCGGATGTTATGTCGCGAAGACCATGTCGACCAACATGCCCGTGCAGCATGACAGACCCTGCTGAGAAAAATGGCAAGATTCACCACCAGGGAGTGCAGTGTAATCTTGAACTCCATGGTGATGTTACTTCCCCGGAGCTCAGAGTAGTGGGGGTAGGGGCAGGCTCTGGCTCTCAAGCCAGACCATACAAAGTTGTCCCAAAAGCAGATCTGAAATGCCAAACCAGTTTAGATAGTTCTCCCGCAGTGGAGAGAGTCTATGTAGCTGACACTATGCCAATTATGCTGTTTAATGGCTGGACTCTGGAAGATCTATGCACTGCTCAAAAAGCTGATCCTGATATCGGCCCAGTCTGGCGATGGCTGGAGGAAGGAAGCGAGCGCCCCACTTGGGTGGATGTCTCACCTTTAGGGCCAGCCACTAAAGCTTATTGGAGCCAGTGGAAGAGACTTTACACGCGAGATGGGGTTCTCCTACGACGCTTCTATTCCACTAATGAGGCTGTGTTCCATCCACAAATTGTTCTACCTCGTGTTTTCCGGCAGGCTGTTCTGAAGCAGATGCACGATGGTCCAGTGGGTGGACATTTTGGTGTGGAACGGACTTTGGCGCGGATACAGACACGGTACTACTGGTACCAAATGAGAGAAGATGTCACTCTCTGGTGTCACACATGTACCAACTGTGCTGCCAGGGCCCGCCCCTCCAAGAAACCTCAAGCACCTATGGGTACCGTACGTGTGGGTGCACCAATGGAAAGGATCGCCATTGACCTGATGGGGCCAATGAATGAAACTGAACACCATAATCGTTACATTTTGGTGGCCCAAGTTTATTTTACCAAGTGGGTGGAGGCCTATCCATTGCCCAATGACCAAGCCGTCACGGTGGCTGAAGTTCTTACTGCAGAGTGGGTGTGTCGCTATGGAGCACCCCAAACCCTTCACAGTGACCAGGGGTCTAATTTTGAATCTGATGTTTTCCAGAGAATGTGTGAGCTTCTGGGAATCGAGAAGACTCGTACCACCCCCTTTAGACCACAGTCTGACGGGCAAGTGGAGCGATTCAATGCCACACTCCAAAAGATTCTAGCCACCACTGCAGAACGGTGTAATCCTGTCTTTGACCCGTCTTTGCGGTGGAAACCTATTACAAATTAGGTTTATTAGTAAAACTTAAAAACAGTCAACTGCCTACTATTAACCAATTAAACAAAACTAATATAACTAATGGTTTCTCCAAATTCAATATAAAATGTCGCTGTGGCGGCCAGTGGCCTCCAGTTCATTCATATTGCTGTGTTTGTGTGCTGCAACGTTTTCTTCAAATTCCATTAAAAAATTTTGTATGGGGTTCAAATCAGGTGAGTATTACAGCCTCTAAGGCCTGGAAAGTTCTAGTTTTGTTTTCTTAGCGCCACATAACAGAATCCCAAACATGTATGACTTATTTATATAATTTTGAGCATATTAGAGCCAAATTTCCTTGTGCTGCAGCATCTACGTCTTGTGCTACATCAGGTGTACATCTTGGAGTTCAGCATGAATACCTACAGCATTTAATATGTGCCTTACTGTATTGTATTGTCTGAGGTAACAGAGAAAAGTAAAATGCCAATTGGTCATGACGTGGCATTACCTCGGGGGACAACTTGGGAGTGCCTACACCTTTATAAGTTGTGAGGTGTTATTTTGTAAAGCTGAAAACTGACCAGCATGTATTATTGAAGTTGAAATGTGGCTGGGCCTGTGAGGTTGCTAACTGAACCCTAAAGAACGGGCAATTTGTGGTGGGGTCTATGGCGATGGCAATGTTTGAATGTGGTATAGACCCAATGAAGCCATGTACCGCAGTTCTCACGTGTTCTCATGTCATCTACTTGGTCCACTGATTCACCTAAACATTGATGTATGATGTAAATCACTGATCCTCATGTTGTTCCTTCTGTTTTGAAATTTGAACATAGAATCAGTAAAATTTTATTTGTATAGCGTTTTTTTTTTTTTTTTTTTTTCAAATCAGCTTTACAGAATAGCAGTTTATGGATTACAAGGAATAAAAGAATCAAGGTAAAAAATAAATACATAAGTAACAGAATCCGAGTCCAAGCCCCCTTGAGCAAGCCAGAGGCGACAGTGGCAAGAAAAAGACTCCCTAGGAGTAAGCAGAACCAAGGCTCAGGCGAGGAACCCATCATCCTCTGGTCAACCCCAGATGATTAGAGAATGACATATTGTAGCGAATCAGATTTTATGACAAGAAACAACAAAGAGGCTTGATGCTTCATCTTTCAGAAATATAATGATCAATCCAAGTAATGTAGAACCGATCACCGTCACACAGAGAGAGGGAGATTGCCAGGACACACAGGTAGATATTGCAGCTTGTTATAGGATTCAGCGCTTGTAAATCCTGGAGAAGAAATCCACTATGCTGGTCGCTTCTCAGTGTTTAAACTTATCCATCAACTGATCAAGCAGGGAAGACAGTCTTCAGGTCATAGAGAAAATAAAAGCTGAGAGAGGCAACATTTTTTAAGTCAAGTCTGTTTATAGTCTGAGTCCCGAACTGATATCGGGAAGTGATTCCACAATTTCGGGACTACATAGGAGAATGCTCGACCACCTTGATGGCTGTTTTTTTTCTAATTCGAGGAATTGTCAGCAAGCTGTTATTTGGTGTGTGGAGCTTGTGTGTGTGTTTGTATGACTGAATTAATAATTTAAGATATCGTGGGGCCCGGCCATTAAATGGTTTTTGCGTTATAAGAGGTATCTTGTACTCAACACAAAACTTAACAAACAGCCAGTGTAATGACGACAGGATAGGGAATATATGGTCAAAATTTTTGGGGTGTTACAGTGGGAGGTTATAAAGGCACCAGCTTTTCGCATCTTTTAGGAATAAAATATTACATAGGGAATGCTATGGAAGTGAATGAATGCAGTTTTAACAATGTTGCTTATGTGTTCGTCAAAAGAGAGACTGGAATCGAAGATGAAGCCTAGACTTTTCACAGTACTGCTTGGAATAACCTTATAGCCATCTATATTTAGTGCACCTAAAGTTTGGTGCACCTCAGTTTGGTTTGGATTAAGAAAAACAAATGGATGGAATGTACCATACACCTTGTCCACATTCTGCATGGGGTTTGCTTGTTGTTTTATGCTATTCCTCTTATTTATCAAAATTAAATATCATATTATGTCACAACATCCATCCATTAAAAAGATATATATATATATATAAAAATCAACAACAGTTCATAAAATGCCAATGAACATAACTGTTTTGTCTCCTACTGTCCTACTTATTTTGACTCAGAGCTGCAATATGAAATGTATAAAACCATGTACAAAACATGTTCATTGCTCTGTAAGTATATTTGAGAAAATATATTTTACATTTAATGTAAAAATAGTTGAGGTCCAAAAAGTTACTTTAATAGTGTTCATGCCAAATTCAGTAATCAGCAATTCAGCCATCTAACTTTATTTTTTAGTGAATAATACTTGCTGATTTGACCTGCAATAAAAAAGGGTGAGAAAATGCCAGGTGCATCGTTATCATCTTTAGTAAGAGACCACCCCAAAATAGCTAAGTTTTTGGGCCGGTGGGATGAGACAAGCTGTGGCACAGATATAAAAAGGTGTGAAGTTCAAACTTCATTCAAGTCATACAGCCACCATGAGGTCACTTGTCTTTCTTGTTCTCCTCGGAGCTGCTTGTGAGTATGACTGTATCTCAGAAACACTGTTTTTGTGGGGTATTATCATTTGCCATTACTATGTAACAGTCAATATACAGAATTATAGTGTTTTTGATTGCTCATTTGCTTGTTTGCTGTTTTGGTGCAGTTGCTCTGGAGGATGACAAGATTGTTGGAGGATCTGAGTGTAAAGCCTACTCCCAGCCCTGGCAGGTGTCTCTGAACATTGGCTATCACTTCTGTGGTGGCTCTTTGATCAACGAGAAATGGGTTGTGTCTGCTGCTCACTGCTTTAAAAAGTAAGTGATCCACTTAAGTGATCTAATCATTGGCAGACCAGTCAGTACAGAGCATTTGCTGTTCCAAACTAATTTATTTGAACTGTTAAACTTTATATGTAAACATGCACTGTAAAACATTTCTCTCCTTTCTAGTCGCATTGAGGTCCGCTTGGGTGAACACAACATCCAGATTAGCGAGGGCAGTGAGCAGTTCATCGACTCTTCTCGCGTCATTAGAAACCCCAATTATGACTCCCGGACCCTGGACAGTGACATCATGCTGATCGAACTGAGCCAGCCTGCCAGCTTGAATTCATACGTGCAACCAGTAAACCTGCCCAGTGGCTGTGCTTCTGCTGGCACTCAATGCCTTGTCTCCGGATGGGGAAACACCATGAGCCCCAGTGAGAAGATAATCACAGTGAATTAAAAAAGTGTTTAGTGCTTCTTTGCTTTTTTCCTTTGCTGTTTTGATAGTGCTCACAAATCTCTGTTTTCGTGTTTTCCCACTTGCTTTTCCTGTAGCTGCTGACTCTAACAAGCTGCAGTGTCTGAGAATCCCCATTCTCTCCACCACTGACTGTAACAACTCCTATCCTGGCATGATTACTGACAACATGTTCTGTGCTGGTTACCTGGAGGGAGGCAAGGACTCTTGTCAGGTACCTACATAAAGAAAAACAGGCCCAGACAGACAGACAGACACACACATAGCATTAGCAAAAATCAGTTTTTAATAACACAAAAAGCTTTACATTCTATGTGCTGTTATATGTGACTATGCTAATTATTTAAAATCACATGGCACTTCAAAAACACCAGCGTTTCTTACTTGCTCTTAGGGTGACTCTGGTGGTCCTGTGGTGTGCAATGGTCAGCTGCAGGGTATTGTGTCCTGGGGCTATGGCTGTGCTGAGGTTAACCACCCTGGTGTCTATACCAAGGTAAAATTGCTGTTTTCAGTCCATATGGCAAATGATGCCTAAACTACATAGTCTTTTGTCATCAGTTTTTTTTTTTGTTTTTTTTTAAAAGCATTTCAATAAGACTGGAAACATTTTCCTTAAACATCTTGTTTTTTCTTCAGGTCTGCAACTTCACCAGCTGGATCGCTGACACAATTGCGAGCTATTAAATATGATGCTCCCTCATGTAAGGCAACATTGTACACTGAAATTCAGTATGTCTCAAAAACAAATAAAACTATGCCGTTGGACTCCTTAGTCAAACTTTTTTGGAAAAGCTTTAGGAATTTGTATCCACACTTTTATCATCAGTACTGTATTGCACATTTAATAAATCACCATTAACAACACAGACAATGCATAGTTTTAACAGCCAAAAAAAAGGAAATATAAATGCACCAACAAGGTAATGCTGAAAGAATAATATCAAACAAATTTAGCTATGTCAACATCTAAATTAGCTGGAAGGTTTTTTTCATTTAACTAAGAAATCCCATTGTACCTACACTTGTCCAACGAAATAATGGCCACAAGTCATACTGATGTCTTCTAAATTTAATTTCTCTCTCTCTTTATTCTTTATTTATTCTCTTCATTAGACACTGTGAAAACCACAAGAAAACAAAACCTTTGTTAAAGACATGCATTTCTCAGTCATTTCAATGTCTCTAGAGCTGATGTTCTATGCTAGTTAGGCTTAAACACACTAGCTAGCACAACAGTTTCATGTAGAACTCAAGGGTCCTGGCCAGTTGGCTAGTTGGTAAGGCGACGTTTCCGGTTTCCAGTTCTAAGATTAGTAAGCACAAGCATTTCCGCTTTCCACCGGTCAGCACGCAAAATGGCATTTTACATGCAATGTCTTCAAGACTAAAGATCCAGGGACAGGGAGAAATCTAAGAATGAAATGATAATCACTTTAGAATTTAGACACTTTAGCATCTGCCATTGCTGAGGTCGTCGGAGTAACGCTGTAATCATGATCAGGCGCTATCTGCACTTCCATCTCTTGGTCGGTGTCAGACGCTGCCAACACCGGGGAAGGGCATCTTGGCCGCCGTTGCCAAACATTAAGCCTTGGTGCGGGCATGCTGTAATCGTTCCAGGCAAAAAGGCAGGGCACCGCTCCTTTGTTGAGTTTTCTCTTTCCCACGGCCGTCACAACAAAGTCGTCTGTGTTGAAATGCCTACTATAGACGCGAGTACTTTGAAGGGGGCTGAAGTTGTCCCTACGAATCTGTGTAAGCCACTGAGCCCACACCTCAGGATCCACTGGAAACCTATGAAAGCTAATCTCTGAGTTGTACCTTGAAAAATTAGCACACAGAGGCACACAGCAATGTAGAGACAGTCGTTTCTCCTTTATCTTAAAAACACCCATGATTGCTTTCCACAGATTCACTCAATTCTCCTCACAACTACTACAACCGGAAACAGTAATGCATACCAACCATAAACCGGATATTAAGAGACGCCATCTTGTGCACACAGCGAGTTGAGGGCGTCAGCAGCGGTGCCGTTCTGGGGGGACTACAGCCCGGAACTCCAACCCCCAGAATGCCCCGGGCTGGTCAAGCCAACAAAGACAAAGAGGGAAAAGAAAGAGAGAAAAGCAAAGGAAAAAAAGCAAATCCCCTTTCTGTTAAACCCTCTCCTGTTTGTTTCAGTTCTTTAATAAACTTTAATAAAAATCCCCTTTTTGTTTGAATACGTCGTCTCTGACGTCTCCTTTGTTTGTTTTTCCCGCCTGTAGAAGAATGAGACTGAGGCTTTTCTCTCTCTTTTCTCTCTCCTGTTTAAAGAAGCACCGCAGCAACCGCCATATACACCAGCTTGTTTCCCGCTTTCCTTCCACCCCCGTATATAACGGTAGTACATGTGCAAAAACACTTAACTACCTTATATGACACCGCCATTACTCCCTTTCCGTCACAAAACACTCGCCTCGTAGTGCAGCGGTAACACATGGGTTTAATCACTCCGGAGGTCGGACTAAAACACTCAAACGCGTTCCCACAAACGGTTCACTCCCTGCACACAGTTTCACATGCATCCACATCCAGGAAACTCGTTTTCTTGCAATTTGAATCTCTACATCGCCGCAAATGGGTTCCCGCCCTGCTCCCAAGCTGGCTCTAACCACCACTCCACCATTCAGCGCACAATTAACTAATGTCACATGATCCATTACACGTCACCAGTAAAACACCAAGGACAAATTTTTAAGCAAATGTTATTTTAAAGATGTATATCTTAAACATGTTTTTACCCTCTTTTTCGATCTTATTGGATTTTAGCACCTTTTAATAACTAAAATGATTCATAATCAAACAAAATAGACATTTTTAATAAATACGTCACTCTGACAGTTACACACATAGTGAAATAAAGATTATTCTCACTTTTGAACAAATCTTGTAGGCACACTTAAACTCATGTATTATTTGATTTCAGAAAAAATGTCTATTAAGGGTATTTATTTTATCTACCATCAGACATATGCTACAGGAGTGTAAAGTCCAGACTGGGAGGTCCAGGATCTTCAGACCAACAGACTTGTAAATAACTCCACCCACACACTGCCCTGTCTCATAAAACAATGGCTAACAGTTATTCTAGGGCTATTTAAAATGGCAGCTGCCGTTGGAATACGGTTCAGGGCTCCTGAATGCCAATCAGGGGCTCTGCCGGGCAAGCTACCAGTGGGAAATTGTGAAGGGCTCAAATGCAAAGCAGTCAAAACATGGGGGAAAAAAAGAAGCTGATGAAATATCAATAAACACGACACACCAGAGATGAGGTTTGAACCCAGGCCACCAGTTAGAAAGGCAGACAGCCTACCGCTCTGCCACCAGAGCACTATAGCTAATCTTTAAACAGGTGTGGAATAAAAGGAGTGGAAACTAAATACAGGTGTGAAAGAAACAAGTTCTGCACAAACCCACCTGAATTTGGGAAAGTTTGAGTGGAAAACAAAGGATGCCAGGGGAGACTGGCTACCTCCTAAACCCAGGTTTAAACCTGGTGAACTCCCAACAAAAGCAAGTCAACATGTCAGGGACGGAAAACTGGTAAAATAAATAAACAAAGAAAACAAAGAAGGGGACAACAGAGCTCTCCTTCTACTTGACATACTCTACCCTAAATAGTAGGGTAGAGCCAAAGGAACAAAGAGAGGGATGGGTGAGAAAATCTTAAATCCCTCTGAGGAGCATGCGCAGGGGTGAGGAGGAGGGCGAGACCTCACAACCCTCAGCAGAAAGGAGAACTTTTTTTTTTTTTCCTTGCTTTTAATGAAAGGGGAGCACCAACACTCTCAGCCTTCCGTAGAATAGGGAAGGAAAGAAAGATGTGAGGGTGAACCCCAACACTCTCAGCTCTCTACCTTTACTGGCCACACACTTGGTGTAGCAATGAACCAGCAAGCCAGACTGCTTCCTGAGAGGTACAGAATCGCCCATTCACCAGATTGGTGAAGGATTGATTTGCTGGTTCACCGCTGTCCCCTGGTGGCTGCGGTAAGGCTGGCACCCACACCAGTCCTTACACAAACACTCCAAATAAAGTAAAAAAAGAAAAATAAATAAATAAATAAATACACAGCAAACTATCTACTAATAGAACTTGAACCATTTCAATCAAGTAAAGTACAGCTTATTGTGTAAGGGATTCTGAGTTTGTTAATAGCAAAAAAAAAAAAAAAAAAGATCATGCAGAATATCTTTCCTAGTATGGTAACGTGTTAAGAACAAAACAATGCCACATTATTTGATGGAAATGAAACATCGTTTGATGGAAATTAAAATTATCACCCTACAGAGGGTTGAATTCAAAGACACCCTGAAAATCAAAGTAAAGGCTCGTCCATTTAACCCACATTCCACTGCAGCAGCTCCAAAATGCTACCTTGTATGGCCTCTGTGCCTGTATGCATGCCGGGGCATGCTCCTAATGAGACGACGGATGATGTCCTGGGGAATCTCTTCCCAAATCTGGACCAGGGACAATCTGAAGTTCAACCTTATGGCGTTGGATGGACCAAACTACACTGCTCAAAAAAAAAGGGAACACTTTGAAAACACATAAAAAAAAAAATCATGCAGAATATCTTTCCTCATATAGACTGGGTAATGTGTTAGGAACGAAAGGATGCCACATCGTTTGATGGAAATGAAAATGATCGCCCTACAGAGGGTTGAATTCAAAGACCCAAAGCGAAAAAATGATGCAGCAGGCTTGTCCATTTAACCCAAACTCCACTGCAGCAACTCAAAATGGTACTCAATAGTTTGAATGACACCCACACGCTTGTATGCAACATGGGGGCATGTTGCTAATGTGTCCTGTGGGATCTCCTCCCAGATCTGGACCAGGGCATCACTGAGCTCCTGGAAAATCTGAAGTGCAACCTGGTGGCGTCGGATGGACCGAAACAATGTCACGTCTGTCACATGTGCTCAGGTAAAACCTGCTCTCATCTGTAAAAAAGCACAAGGCGCCTGTTGCAGATCTGCCAATTCTGGTGTTCTATGGCAAATGCCAGTCGAGCTCTACGGTGCTGGCCAGTGAGCACTGGGCCCACTACAGGACGTCGGGCCCTCAGGCCGCCTTCATGAGGCCTGTTTCTGATTGTTTGGTCAGACACATTCACAGCAGTAGGGCTCTGGCAGTGCTCATCTTGTTCCTCCTAACAAGGAGGGGTTAAGGACCTTCTACAGCCTTGTCCAGCTCTCCTAAAGTAACTGCCTGTCTCCTGGAATCTCCACCATACTCTTAAGACTGTGCTGGGAGACACAGCAAACCTTGTGGCAATGGCACATATTGATGCACCATCCTTCAGTAGTTGGACTACCTATGCAACCTCTGTAGGGTCAAGCTACCGCACCATGGTACTAGTAGTGATGCTGACCCAAGTCAACTGCAAAACTAGTGAAAAGTCAGTGGGAAAAGATGAGGGGGGACAAAATGTCAATGACCTCGTCCTTTTAAACCATTCCTGTTTTGGGGGGTGTCTCATTGTTGCTCCTCTACTGCACCTGTTGTTAATTTCATTAACACCAAAGCAGCTGATTAACGGCCCTCCCTATTACTTAACTGACCAGATCAATATCCTTGAAGTTGAACTGAGTTGATGCTATACTCTGATTAAAAAATGTTCCCTTTATTTTTTTGAGCAGTGTGTAATGTCCCAGCGGTGTTCTACTGGATTTAGGCCAGGCGAGCAGGGGGGCAGCCAATGGTATTAATTCCTTCATTCTCCAAGAACTGCCTGCAAACTCCATCGTGCACCAGAAGGAACCCAGGACTCACTGCTCTAGCATAGGGTCTGACAATGGGTTCAAGGATTTCATACCTAAAATATACCTAATAGCAGTCAGGGTGCCGTTGTCTAGCCCTTAGGGATATGCCTCCCAGACCTTCACTGACCCTTTACCAAACCGGTCATGCTGAATGATGATGCAGGCGGAATAACATTCTCCACTGTGTCTTCTGACCCTGTCATGTTTCTCACATGTGCTTAGGTGAAACCTGCTCTCATCTGTGAAAAGCACAGGGCACCAGTGGTGGATCTGCCACTTCTGGTGTTTTATGGCAAATGCCAGTCAAGCTCTACGGTGCTGGGCAGTGAGCACAGGGCCCACTACAGGACGTCAGGCCCTCATGCCTCCCTCATGAAGCCTGTTTCTGAATGTTTGGTCAGACTCATTCAGACACACAGCAGGGGCCTGCTGGAGTTCATTATGTAGGGCTCTGGCAGTGCTCAACCTGTTCCTCCTTGCACAAAGGAGCAGATAGTGTGCAGCTGTCCTAGAGTAACTGCCTGTCTCCTGGAATCTCCACCACACTTTTAAGACAGTGCTGTGTGACACAGCAAACCTTCTGGCAATGGCAAGTATTGATGTGCTATCCTGCAGGAGTTGGGCAACCTGTGCAACCTCTGTAGGGTCCAGGTACCACACAATGTTACTTGTAGTGACGCCAAGCCAACTGCAAAACTAGTGAAAAACCAGTCAGAAAAGGTGAGGGGGGACAAAACGTCAATGACCTCCACCTTTTAAACCATTCTTGTTCTGATGGCTGCTTATTTGTTGCTCATCTAGTGCACTTGTTTTTAATTTCCTTAACACCCAAGCAGCTGAAACTAAAGAATAACCCTCCTGTTACTTGACCCTTTCAATATCACAGAAGTTAAACTGAGTTGATGCTATACTCTATACTTTTCTGAGCAGTGTATATAGAGACTGCTAGTGGTAGCAGGCCCTAGATATAGAAATAGAATAACTAAGGCATCGAAAACAATAAAAAACGATCACCTACACCACCATATGAGGATCAAATGGGTACCACAGGTTAAAAGGTACAGTACAACTGGTCATTTACAGACTTTGTAAACTGGTGTTCCTCTACCTATATCAAAGTAAAATGGCATTAGATGAAATGAGCAAACAGAGACAAACTAAAGACAATTAGTACAGGTTACCAAAATTTTGAATTTGTGTAAACAATTTCTTACCAACCTCAAGCAGGGACAGGACTGCTAAAAATCACTACGAGCCTTTTTACGAGTTTACCTCCACTTTCAGCCTGCAAGCCAATGAGGAACCAACAAAGAGATCTAAAATAAGTGCTGCACCCGGTTTCAGCTCCAACTGTTTTAAAACCCTTTCCAAACATTAAACATTCTTTCCCTGCACACACACCAAGCCGTGGAACACTAAGTGAGGGACAAGTGAACCTAATAAGCACCCTGCACTCTATCCTGGGAGCTTCTAAAGCTGCTAATGCCCTACATCCATCCCGCTGCTGCTTTGTCCCACCATGGCCCACTATTCACCCTTAATTGATCCTTGTTCAAAAGAAATGAGTTATTGATTTATGACCAGTGCAGGGTTACATCCAGGGGTTATTAATCTGGGGGTTCCCAATCTCATTCCTGGGAACTCACACTACACACATTTTTGGGCTTTTCTTACTTGACCCCACCTGACTGAACTCATTTGCTGATTTACAGACTCCTGTTGTGCTGACTGAGGTGTGTCAGAATATGTAAAATATATAACACCATGTGGAGCATGTTTAAATTCATTATAAAGAAGGCATTGCTTACTGATTATTCATGATTAATTCATAATGTTTGTATTACTTAAAGTAATATTGTTACAAAGAGATAGGACAGGGAGGCCGGATGCAAGTGCAAGTATTTAATAAACCAAACAACTCTTCACTAAACAAAACCAAAGAAGCAAAAAACTAAAACATTAAACTAGCTTACAAAAATAACTAGCATGGTGTAACCTCCCTTCACCAAGGGGTACACAGAAACTATGTAAACTCCTACTAAGGGGTACACAGTATATTTTTCTCTAAGGGGGGTTACCCTGCACCTTCCTCAACTGTGGTATTTAACAGAAAGAGATACAAACCACAACTTTAAAGATAATTAACAAAATGTATTAGAAGAGAAGGAGGAAAAAATAAAGAAAAACAGCACCAAAACCAACACCAGTATTTACATTGACACACATGGTAATTTAAACCCAGTCGTAAGTCTTTTGAACCTTAAGTGATCGTAGGCTCTAAATCCACAAAGTCCTTAGGTTTGAGTAGCAGGTCTTTTAAGATGGCAGCACCAGCAAGGTGGATAGGAAGGAAGGGATCTCTGTTCCTTGGTCCTTTAATGTCCATACATCCACTTTTTTCCTCTATCCAATAAAACTCCTTGTCTAAGACCATAAAACAAACAAACAAACAAACAAACAAAACAAGCAAGCAAGCAAGCAAACAAACAAACAATCAAAAACAAATACATGCAACACAATTAGCATTAAATTGCGTGTTAGCATGTTAGCATCGCATATTAGCATTGCTCCACATTGGCTCAGCACAACAACAGAGCATAGTAGCAAAACAAGAGACCATATAATCATATTAGCATGTTAGCAAGTAGCATGTTATCACATTAGCATGTTAGCATATTGACAACAACTAACCAATTTCCCACTTGCCATAAAATTAAAACACACTCAGCTGAGAATCAAGCACTGACCAAATACTTACACCTAAGCATGAAACAGTAAAGTTCCTTAGGAAAGGAGTTGATGGGATGATTCAAAACGCAGGAGCACATGTGTTGCAAACACTCTCCTTGTTGTCCCCCGGAAGTACTACCCTACTTCCCTTTATGAGGACCAATTACTGCTGGTGTCCCCAGAGGCCACCAGTGGTATTGCACAGTAAAAGAAAACACTGGTATGAAACCAGGTCTGTTACACCCCCCCCCCCCCCCCTTTACAAAAAGACTCATCCCTGCTGAAAAAAAGGTTTTATGTTTTCAACATGGATGGTGTCGGTTTTATCAGGGTCATCACAAAATGAGATCTTATATGTGAGTTGGCTTAGGGGCTTGATAATCTTTGCTGGACCCTTCCACTTTTCAGCCAGCTTGGCAGAGAAATTGGTCTCGGCACGAGATAGAGGATGAGTCCTTACCCACACTCTGTCTCCTTCTTGGAAATTCCGTTGGATTCTCTTCCGATTGTAGTACTTTGCCTGCTTCAGTTGAGCTTTCTTCACATTTTCTTGGACTTGGTGAATGAGCTCCTGCTGCCTCTGGATTGTTTGATAGGCATCATGGTCCGGGTGTGGGGGTTGGCCAAGGAATCTCTCTAACAGTCCTTTTAACTTTCTTCCTAGGGCAATTTCTGCTGGGGTGTAATCTGTGCTTTCCTGCCAGGCTGTGTTGATGGCAAACCTGAATTCTGGCAACCATTGATCCCACAATCGATGTTTATCTCTGACAAATGATGCCATCATGACCTTAAGAGAGCGGTTAATTCGTTCTGTCAGGTTTGTTTGTGGATGGTAGGCAGTGGTAAGTTTCTGAACCACACCCCATTGTTTGCAAACAGTGTGCAGCAGGTGTGAAGTAAATTGGGCTCCACGGTCAGAGACAAGGAAGGCAGGCGTCCCCCAACGTGTAAATATTTCCCTGGTAAGGATGCTGGCAATCTGAGGAGCTTTGGCTGTACGTAAAGGAAAGAGTTCCACCCACTTACTGCAATAGTCAACTATGACCAAAAGGTGTTCATTCTGCTTGGTACTTTTGGGTAATGGTCCCATCAGGTCAACACCCAACATATAACCTGGTTCCACAACTGGGGTAGACTGCATCAGGCCTGAGAGCTTTGAAATCCTGGGCTTGTACTTTTGACAAACCTCACAGACCTTACAATAGTCCCACACATCCTTCCTTATGGTGGGCCAGTAAACCATGTCCAGCAGCCGAAGCAGGGTCTTCATTCTTCCTAGATGACCACTCAGAGGATTGTCATGTGCATAGGGAAGGACAGCTTGTCTATGGGATGTTGAAATCACCACTTGTAAGGTATGTCCTTGCTGTTGGTTTGGTACTGATCGGAATAGTACCCCATTTTTGTACATAAAGCAGATCCTGTCCGGTTTTTGTTCCTGACTTCTAGCCTCATGTATTATAGGATCCAAGGACTGATCAGCTTCCGGGGCACAGGCGATTTCTGACCAATCAATAGGAAGAGATAGTTGTTGCGTGGCTGGGGCCTGAATTGAAGCTATGATCCCATCAGTATGTTAATAAGAGATGCGTGAAAGTGTGTCCGGTACCACATTGCATTTCCCTTTCCTGTGGTGCACTGTAAAATCAAATCCCTGCAGACGGATGGCCCACCTGATCAATCTTGAGGATGGCTTTGGATGGTTAAACACCCATGCAAGTGCAGCATGGTCAGTGTAGACATCAAAATGTCGACCTTCTAAATAAACTCGCCATTTCTCAGTTGCCCACACCACTGCCAGGCATTCTTTCTCAGAGGTGGAATAGTTGCCTTCAGCCCCTCTCAAAAGTCTGGAAGCGTATGCAATTACCCGTTCTGCTCCGTCCGCCTCCTGTAACAGTACTGCCCCCAGGCCTCGGTCACTGGCATCTACATGCACCTGAAAACTTTTGGAAAAGTCTGGTGGTATTAAGACAGGGGAGGATGTTAATGCTTGCTTAAGATCATTGAAAGCAGCCTTACATTCATCTATCCACATCCAAGTTGCCTTTTTCTTCTTGAGTGCATTCAGTGCAGAAGCTCGGTCAGCAAAGTGTGGTATAAAATGATGATACCAGCCGGCCATCCCCAGGAATCTTTCAACCTCTTTCAGGGAGCGAGGTTCAGGAAAATCTCTGACAGCAGCCACCTTGTGGGGTTCTGTACGAATTCCATCAGCCGATATGAGGTGACCTAAAAAAGTGAGTGATTTCTGTAAAAGATTACACTTTTTGAGATTAAGGGTGAGACCCGCCTGATGAAGAAGCTTGAGGACCTTGTGCAAATGGAATAGATGCTGTTCTGGTGAGCAGGAATAAATGACAATGTCATCAATATAGACAAAGCAACATTTTCCTTTTACCTCAGAAAGAACAACCTCCATTAGTCTCTGGAAAGTAGCTGCGGCATTTTTGAGTCCAAACGGAAGAACTTTAAATTCAAATAACCCATAACAGGTAGCAAAAGCTGTCTTTTGCATGCTGTCCTCTTCTAGGGCCACTTGCCAGTAGCCGCTCCTGAGATCAAGAGTGCTGAAAACCGTTGCACCGTGCATTGCCTCCAAGATTTCCTGGACTTGTGGCATAGGGAAGGCATCAAGGTGAGTTTTGGTGTTAAGTTTATGGTAATCAACACAGAACCTGGTACCACCTTCCTTTTTGGGTACAAGTACCACTGGAGAAGCCCAAGGGGATGTAGATGGCTGAATAATTTTCTTCTCCAACATGGCCTTGATCTCCTTCTCGATTATCTGCTGTTTTTCAATGGACACCCTGTATGGCCGTTGTCTGATGGGCAGTTCATCTGTGGTGGTAACCCGATGGGTGACGACAGAAGTGTGTCCAAGCTTGCTGGTACAGACCGAAGAACAACTAGACAAGAGGTTATACAGTTTTTGCTTGTCTTCATGACCAACATCTGCATTTTGCACTAGCTCTTTTATTTGATTCTGCATTTCTGGATCCTCCTGGTACATCTACGTCTATGGCCAGATACAAGTTGTTGTAAGCCATATGCTTTATGTCTTGGCCAAATACAAAACAACCAGCATTAGGCAAAATATAGGAATTGTGTTGAAAATCCAAAACCATACCCACAGATCTCAGAAAGTCCAGACCAAGAATGACAGGAAAAGCAAGGTCCTGATTGCTCATCACATAGAATGAGTGATGGTAATTTTGTCCATGCAGATAACATTTCAGCTCTACTTTTCCTTTTGCTTCTTGATGGAGACCAGTTGCCAGCAGGAAGGCCTGCACTTCACTGGACTTCCAGCGTTCTCCCTCTCGTCTGACTGTGTCCCACCAGACTTCTCGAATAAGTGAATAGGAGCTTCCAGTGTCCACCATAGCTGCCACACTCCATTCCCTCATCTGCAAAGGAAGTACCAATGATTTAGTTTGTGCTGGTACATTCTGAACTACATTGGTTTGTCCAGGAGTTGGTACTGTCTTTTTGGCTTTGGCAGGGAGTCTTTCCATCTTTTCTTGTTGGGAGGCTCTTTCCCAGCAACTCTTTGCTTCTGCCAAATCTCTTTCGATCAGTGATCCTACCCTTACCAACTCATCGATGGTGCTTACGGTGCCCCTCAGTAGACTGGCCAAACGTGGATTGCAATTTCCTAAAACTGCTTGCAGCAACTCCTTTTTTAGTTATGTCCCTTTTCCACTGAAGGCACAACGCTCTGTACTGGAAAGCAAAATCACGAATTCTCTCATGAAGTCCTTGCCTTCTCTCCCGCAGTCTTCTTTCAGCCTCTGCCTCATAGTCTTCAGCTAAGAAGGCTTTTAGGAATGCTGCCTTAAACCTGCTCCAGGTTTTTACTGATTTTCGCTCAGCCATCCACCAGTCTTTTGCAGTGCCGGGCGTAATGCTAAAAACTCTTCACATTTCTCAATAAAAGTGACGGGATCCATTTCACTGTCCACAGCTCCAAACTTGGGAAATTCCACTTTTATAGGGGGCTTGAACTCTAAACTAGAAGGGGTTTCAATGGTAGGGTCAGGAAATGTCCTCCTGGATACTGCTGCTTGTTGTTCGTCTTGTCTTGGAAGAGGGGTAGAAGCAAGAAAGAGGCGATTTTGATTTTGAAACCTTGCTTCCAATTGCACATCCCTTCTTTTGAGACAGTCAACCACTGACTTCCCTAATTCCAGTACATCCCGGTCAACTTCTTTCTTCAGCCTCTCCAGTTGCTGATCAATGTTATATTTCAACTTGGACTCAAGGGTTATCATGTTCTGCTTCATGCCATCCCTCAGACCTTGTAACTGGCTCTCCCATTTGTCTATGTCCTTAGAAATAGCAGTGCAATGAGTTTTTATTATGTAGGGTACGTCCCCCTCCAACTTGGCCATCCTTTGCTCCAGCCGATTAATTTTGTCCTCCAGGTGAAATGGTGGAAATTCCTCAGGAGGAGGAGGCGGTGGTAGCAGCTCCTCTTGTTCCACACCAGGTGATTGGAACTCCTCCGGCTGGCCATGGAGCTCATCTTCATACTCTGTTTGATCTTCCTCATCTTCTGAGCCAATATACAGTTGACTCAAGGTGTCAATAATGTGGTCCATTGATCTTCTAGTTACAAATGGTCCTGCAGTAAAGTCCAAAGCTGGTGAGGAAACACCCTCCATCTCAGACCAAAAACCAGAGGCCATTTGCAAGTTTGGAAAAAATAATAGCCACAGTAAAAAAGCAAAAGGTAGAATATATTAATTATATAAACTGATAAGCAGGGTCCCTGTTCGGGTGCCACTATGTAACCTGCCTTCACCAAGGGGTACACAGAAACTATGTAAACTCCTCCTAAGGGGTACACAGTATATTTTTCTCTAAGGGGGTTACCCTGCACCTTCCTCAACTGTGGTATTTAACAGAAAGAGATACAAACCACAACTTTAAAGATAATTAACAAAATGTATTAGAAGAGAAGGAGGAAAAAATAAAGAAAAACAGCACCAAAACCAACACCAGTATTTACATTGACACACATGGTAATTTAAACCCAGTCGTAAGTCTTTTGAACCTTAAGTGATCGTAGGCTCTAAATCCACAAAGTCCTTAGGTTTGAGTAGCAGGTCTTTTAAGATGGCAGCACCAGCAAGGTGGATAGGAAGGAAGGGATCTCTGTTCCTTGGTCCTTTAATGTCCATACATCCACTTTTTTCCTCTATCCAATAAAACTCCTTGTCTAAGACCATAAAACAAACAAACAAACAAACAAACAAACAAACAAACAAACAAGCAAGCAAGCAAACAAACAAAAAAACAAACAAACAAACAATCAAAAACAAATACATGCAACACAATTAGCATTAAATTGCGTGTTAGCATGTTAGCATCGCATATTAGCATTGCTCCACATTGGCTCAGCACAACAACAGAGCATAGTAGCAAAACAAGAGACCATATAATCATATTAGCATGTTAGCAAGTAGCATGTTATCACATTAGCATCCCTATCCCTTTATGAGGACCAATTACTGCTGGTTTCCCCAGAGGCCACCAGTGGTATTGCACAGTAAAAGAAAACACTGGTATGAAACCAGGTCTGTTACAAAGTCCTTAGGTTTGAGTAGCAGGTCTTTTAAGATGGCAGCACCAGCAAGGTGGAGGAGGGAGACAAAGGACCAGAAGGGATACAAAACACCAAGCAAGAACACAGGGGACTACAGGGAGTATTAGGGAACAAAGACTAACAAGGAACACCTGGGAAGGGGCAGAGCTACAAACCAAGGACAGGTGGGGGGGATTAACAAGGGGACAGAGAAGGAAGTGACAAAAAACAAAACAAACAAAGGCACATGGAACAGAACATCAAAGAGCACATGGACATGACAAGACAGAAACAGAAAGCCAGAGAAGAAAGACAAACACGAGCAGGACAGGGCAGGATGTGATGTAAAATATAATGAACAATTTATACTTTAATACTGATTAATAGCTAACATATTTGCAGGGGTTAATCAATACTTTTTGCCCTCACAAGAGTAACGATAAACAATAATGTGATGCTTCTGGGTTTCCCTGCCGCCTCTGATCTCCCAGGCTGCATCCGAACCGCCTACTACCATACTACTCAGTAGGCAAGAATGAGCAGTGTGTCCAAATCCGCAGTAGTCATAAAGCAGTAGGCAAAAGTTTCCTGAATGATGTACTGCTTCTGGTGAGATTTTCATATACGCGAGCACAACATACTGTGCTATCCCATGACTCCACAGTCACATGCCACAAATCCTCCAATCACACCCCGCTTCCTAGGACCAACTCTCCCGGACCTATTGCTTTACTTTTTATGATTGTCCTCTACTTTTGTTTTCATCCAATAGTAACGGGTGTCTTGTTGTTGGTGCTGAATCTGATTGTCCGCTTGTTGAATAAAAACCCTTTGACCTTTAGCGTGGCGTGTCGAATGACGTTTGTTGTTTCTGAAAGATAATTACAAATCGACTGATAGACTTAATATAGTATGTTATATATATAATTTATCATCTTTTACACCACATATAAAACAAGAATAACATGCTAGATCAGAAGACTAGTAATGAAGTGGACCAAATACATACTGGTTCTATTGTTCCAAACACTTGTAAAATGGGCAAAACTGATATTTAACATTTCTCAGCATTTCTCCAAAGACCTTTTTTTAAGACAACTTAAAGCTCAATCCATGACTTAATTTCACTGAACAATGTACAAAGAAAAAAGGAAAATAGTTTAAGACTAGCACTCAGTTCTGTACAGCTAGCCTGCCCTCTCGCTGGGTCAGCTCTGTGTACAACTAAGGCCTGTTAAAAGCTGCCACTGCAAACACACAGCCCTTAACACCTTTCTAAAAACATTTGAAACAAAGTTTTAATTAAATAATAAGCTTGTTTTCAGTAAATAAACTAAATTAGTATAGCAGTTTGTTTATGTTGTCACGGTATCACTTTGCAGTATGATACATAATAGCGTACACTAAATGACTTAGCAGTAGGTTGATTAAAACTGTTAATGATCTTAATATACACCACCATATAACACAGTTATTGTCACAAATACATATACATTTCACTTTTAGAAATTTATGGAAACTTGTGGAAACAACATTTTGGAATGAAACACTTCAACTGTGTCTGTAGCAGGATAGTCAGGCTTTTCCTCACCACCTGGTGGCAGTAATGAAATCATAAAAGATTAACTCAAATATTTAAAGCCAAATATATATATCAGGTAAATTGAGCAAGTTAGCAGCAGCTGTCTCTAAACAGTGGACACAGGTATAACATCTAATGTGAGGTAAATGTGAGGTAACTGGTCATGTGCCTGTGTTTCACAGCATTTTAACAGGACAATTTTAAAATACTAGAAATAAGAGTCTAGTTGTTTAAACATCGAGAATGTTGTGTGCACAAATTCATATTAAAAGTTTAAATTAAGTGATTTTAGTGTTTTTTCATCCAGATGAATTAAAGGTGGCCTTATAAAATATTAAGTGGCTGCGATTTATCTTAAAATTGCATGGGTGATTGTTTCAGCTGGCAAGTTATTTAACCCTGACTCAGTGAGTAGTTTTTCATTTGTTAAACAACCATGTTGAAAGACACATCCTGTGGTCATGGAAAAGATGTTAATCTGATTCAGAAGGGTCAAATTATCGGCATGCATCAAGCAGAGAAAACTTCTAAAAAGATGATGAAACTACTAAAATCATGTTAGGAACTGTCCAAAGCCTTTTTTAAAAAGTGGCAGAACAGTGAGGAAACATCTTTGAGGAAGGAATGTGGTCAGAAAAAAAATCTTGAATGAAGGTTTGGTGAGATCAAATCGTAGAAAGATAACAGTAGAACTCAGGGAAATATTTAATAGTGACAGTAAGAGCATTTCCACATGCACAATGTGAAGGGAACTTAAGGGATTCGGCACGTGGCCCCAAAGCTGCTAGAAACAAGCTGTCTGCATTACCACTTAATCTTAATAGCTTATTAGTCACACCAGATACATCACTAAAAAGTCTTGTTGTTAGGATCAATCCTGATCTGGCCTTCGATGAGCATATTACTAATATTATTAGAATAGCTTTTTTACATCTGTGCAATATTGCAAAACTAAGAAATGCACTGTCCCTACAGGATGCAGAGTCTAGTATTAGTAGTCTAGTAGCCTTTATTACTTTAAGTCTGGATTTTTATGATGCCCTGCTTTGTTTTGTTTTTTTTCCAGCAAAATCCTTAAACTTCAGCTAGTTCAAACGCTGCAGCCTGAGTCCTTAAAAGAATTAGAAAGTGTGACCATATCAGCCCAGTCTTATCTAACTTACACTGATTACCTGTTAAATTTTGCATTGAGTATAAAATTCTTCTCCTGCCGTATTAAGCTCTAATCTGCCTCTCTCCTCTGTGCCTCAATGAACTTATCTTGTATTATGAACCATCACATGACCTCAGATCACAACAAGTGCAGAATTTCTATTAGTGTCTAGAATTAACAAAGTTACATCAGGGGGCAGAGCCTTTTCATACAAGGCCCCCCAGCTTTATAATAATCACCAGTCAGCGTTCGGTGTATAATAGCCAGGCTTGCTGCACTCTGGTTTGACTGGGTGCCACTGCTTGTCCTTAACCACAGAGCTCCTGGCTGTCCTGCAGCTTGGTCTGCATTCTGCTGACCCATCTGATGACCCAGCTATTTCACTGCAGACTAATCAGACATTTATCCTTTACTTTACAAACATTGAACGCTTCTTTCTTTTGCTTGTCTTGTTATCTGGTATTGACCCAAGGAGGATGGGTTCCCTTTTTGAGTCTTTTGAGTCTTCCTTTTGATCTGAGGGAGTTTTTCCACCAGATTCTTTGTAAAGCTGCTTTGTTACATCTGTCTGTTCCATCTTGACTTGACTTAACACACTAATGGTTTACGTACATATACAACGGATATTAGACATTGTATTACATCATATGTTATATGAATAATTATACATATATATATATTTATATATCGTTTTTTTCCCCTCTTTTAAAACTGTTTTTTAGGGTGAGTTTAGGGTGACCAAAAAAAGAGGTTTGTAATTACTACTGGTATAAAATGTTGATCACTTTGCTTTAGGGAATACATACATGAATAATCAGTATTCAATCTTTATAATAAACCGAGACATGCTACACAAAGGGTTATACTTTACTTGTTCTGACACACATCTGCCGGCACAACAGAAGAATCAAGCCTAGGAAAGAAAGCCCAAAAATGTGCACAGTGTGGGTTTCCAGCAGTGGGATTGGGAACCACTGGATTAAGGACCCTTGGAAAAAAAGCCATATGCTGCACATATCAATCATTAACTCATTTCTGAGTACATTACGTGGGGGAACAAGTTTATGATAAACTATTGCCTCATGCGGCACTGTGTATTGACATATGATTTCAAAGAAATTTGTTTTAAAATGATGACTTGAGCATAAATAATAAGGACCAGACAGATTCAAACTGTCTCAAATCAGTACTAGTGACAAAAAGACTTTACTAAATGAGAGGCAATAATCAGGTAGAAACAGACACAAATTAAAGTAGCACAAATTAAAAACAAACCCCTAAAAAAGATAAAGACACAGGTAAAATTAAACAGCAAGAGCAAGCAAACACAGACAAAGTGATGACAGGAAGGAGCTACAGTTGCCTGTTACTTTAAGTAAATACCTATTGGATCATTTTTGTGCTATCATTTGTAGTATTGTCATAATGATGACACCAAAAAGAGGTATAGTTGCAATATGCTCTGCCCCCTGATGTAACTTTGTTAATATAAATCAGATGTTAACAAGTATTTACACTATATTGTCAAAAGTATTCGCTTTACTGCCTTCACACGCATATAAACTTGTGTGACATCCCATTCTTAATCCATAGTGTTTAATATGTCAGCCTACCCTTTGCATCTCTAACAGCGTTAACTCTTCTGGAAAGACTTTCCACAAGGTTTGTTGGGTTGAGGTTAGGCCAGTCAAGCTCTTCCATACTACAACTGCCAAATCTTTATGGACCTTGCTTTGTGCACTGTTACACAATCATGTTGGAAGATGAAGGGGCTATCCCCAAACTGTTCCCACAAAGTTGGGAGCATTAGATTGTCCAAAATCTCTTGCCATGCTAACGCATTAATTTCCTTTTGTTGTAATTATAGGGCCAAGCCCAACTACTGAAAAACAGTCCGCCACCATAATCCCCCCTCTAACAAGTTTTACACTTAGTACAATGCAGTTAGTAGTGCACAACGGTGTCGTGCTTTACACCCCTGCATTGAACGCTTTGCATTGTACTTGGTGATGTAAGGTTTGGATGCAGCTGCTCAGCTATGGAAACCCAGTCAAATGAAACTCTCTACACAATGTTCTTGTGCCAATCTAAAGGCCACATAATGTTTGGAGGTCTGTAGATATGACTCTGAAGAAAGTTGGTGACCTCTGCACACATATATGTTGTGTTCTTGGTCTTGAAACATATTTAAGAAATTATGTCTTATATAAATAACAATTGCTTTGTGAAAGGAAAAGAACACTACTAATAGTAGGTTCAGAAAATGTTACTTTAATTGTCTTTATGTTTAATTTGTTTGTTTAACATTTCAGTTAGCCATTTAACTTTATTATTTGTTAGGTACTGTATATATTACATGCCGATTTGGCCTGTAAATAAAGGAGTGTGTGAAAATGACAGGTGTAACGTTATCATTTTTTGCAAGGGGCAACCCAAAAGTAGCTACTGTTTATTGGCCACATGGGATAAGATAAGCAGTGGCACAAATATAAAAGGGACACCTTCTGAACGTTTTTATCAGACAGCTTCATACTGCCAATATGAGACCACTTGTCTTCCTTGTGCTCCTCGGAGCTGCTTGTAAGTATGAACTTTACTAGTATCAATACTTGTCACTCAATATCCCGAATTTCAGTGTTTTCTCCTCACTCAGAATTTGCTTGTTTTGGTGCAGTTGCTCTGGAGGATGATAAGATTGTTGGGGGATATGAGTGTAAAGCCCACTCCCAGCCCTGGCAGGTGTCTCTGAACATTGGCTATCACTTCTGTGGAGGCTCTCTGATCAATGAGAAGTGGGTTGTTTCTGCTGCTCACTGCTATAAAAGGTAAGTGATCTAATAGTTGGGAGACCAATCATTACAGGACACTTGTTGTTATAAACTAATCCTGAAATTCATTCTAACACTTTCTCTTGTAGTCGTATTGAGGTTCGCTTGGGTGAACACAACATCCAGATCAACGAGGGCAGTGAGCAGTTCATCGACTCTTCTCGCGTCATTAGAAACCCCAATTATGACTCCTGGACCCTGGACAGTGACATCATGCTGATCGAACTCAGCCAGCCTGCCAGCTTGAATGCATATGTGCAACCCATTGCTCTGCCCAGTGGCTGTCCTCCTGCTGGCACTCAATGCCTTGTCTCCGGATGGGGAAATACCATGAGCTCCAGTAAGTAGAAACTCATGGTGCATGAAAAGGTGTTTAGGGTGGTATTTGGTTCAGTTCCTGTGAAGCTGTTTTGCTAGTAGTTTTTACTCTCCAGTGACTGTTTATCCTTTTCCCATCACTCACTTTTCCTGTAGCTGCTGACTCTAACAAGCTGCAGTGTCTGGAAATCCCTATTCTCTCTACAACTGACTGTAACAACTCTTATCCTGGCATGATCACTAACACCATGTTCTGCGCTGGCTTCCTGGAGGGAGGCAAGGACTCTTGTCAGGTATCTACATAAAGACACAGGCTGATGGACGCACACACGCTGAATATGCATCATACAACATTATAGATACAATTTTATTGACAATATTTTGAATCATATTGCATTGCAAACATACAAGCATTTCTCACTTGCTCTCAGGGTGACTCTGGTGGTCCTGTGGTGTGCAATGGTAAGCTGGAAGGTGTTGTGTCCTGGGGCTATGGCTGTGCTGAGGTTAACCACCCCGGTGTTTATACCAAGGTAAAATTGCTATCTGTGTATGAGCTGTAGTACATACAACATAACAATACATACGATATAGTCTTGTGTCCTCTAGCATTAATACAATTGTTAAGATGAACATTTCAATAAGACTGGAAGCATTTTCCTTAAACATCTTGTTCTTCCCTCAGGTCTGCATGTTCACCAGCTGGATCGCTGACACAATTGCCAGTTACTAAATCTGAAGCTACCTCATACAAGGCAACACCGTAGAATGACTCAATTGCAATAAATAATTTAAAAAACTAAAGTTTGCCATTTGACTCTGTCTTCAAACTTGCTTTTCAGCAGAAATAGATACAGGTTAAATACAGGATGTTTTTGTATGCTTTGTACGCTTTATATAATGTCCATCCATTTTTAATGATTAACACTATCATTTTCAGGTATTTATCATAACATAGACAACTTAAAATAGACAATGCTTACTTTTCCATAAAGTCAACCAAAAAAATCAAAATAAAGTAATGTTAAAGACAAACATAAAATACAAACAGAGATGTCAATATCAGTGAGAAGGTAATACAACCCCAATTCCAAAAAACAGTTGGGATGCTGTAAAATGTAAATAAAAATATACACACAATGAAATGATTTGCTGCTAACATTGCAGGTTTTGTTCACAAAAGAATATAGAACATGTATAAAATGTTGAAAGTGAGAAACTGCACCATTTCATGAAAATGTTTTACTCATTTAAACCATGGCAGCAACACACTATAAAAGTTGACACAGGAAACAAAATGCTGGAAAGTAAGTGGTACTAATAAGAAACAGTTGGAGGAGCCATTTCAGCTAAGTCACATGACTGTTTATAAAAAGCATTTTAGAGAGAAAAGGTCTTTCAAAAGCAAAGATGTGCAGAGGTTTACCAATTTGTGAAACACTGTGAATAAAATATAGGTCTATGAGACTTGAGACTTTTTATTTTCATTTTAAAAATGTATGCCTTTAAGCTACAGCTGCTGCCATATCTTGTCAAAAAGCTGACTTGTGGTGGATTTTTAGTTGACTTAAATTCTGTCATTTTTTGTCCATTCTGTATTAGAAAATTCCAGTGACCATAGATTCATAAATAGCATAGCCAGGTCTAGGAAAATCAAGTACATATAAGCTGGTCAAATAAGCAAACAGCATACATGTGATGATGTAGAGCCACACATCACCAGTTTATATTTTAATATGTGTATACTTATCAATACTCACCGTGTCTAGTCTTTAAACGTCCGGTGTAAAAGAGTAATGAGAGTACTTACTTGGGCTAGACTAACCCTGCAGAAGGAGAGGGAGGCACAGAAATTGTGCTATGATTAACCCTAAATAGATATGTGCAGATTGTAAAATGGGTTTAAGAACAACAAGGTCATGGCCTGTAAAATGAATTAATTAGCTGTGAAGTGGATAACCACTGGTTGCACCAGAAATGTTTTATATTCTTTGTCCTTGTTTTACCCAAAGCAAGAATGGAATATTCTGGGGCTAATGGAATATAACACTGTGCAACAGGGATAATGGAGCACTTTTGCCTAGATGACGAGGCTAAGAGACTTTGCAGTCAGTGATCTGGTTATCTCGGAATATAGAGTTTGTTAAATGTAGTTTTGTTTTTTGTTCAGTCCATGTACTTGTAAATATGTAAATAGCTGTCTGTGCCGTGTAAATAAAAAGGGGAAACATCTTAATTCTCGTGCCGACCAACTTTTTCCAGGTCCTTATGCCTCTCGCCCGACCCTACCCATACGGTGCAATTCACCACTCCTGCACCCTGCAGGGGCTGTGGGCCACGCACTATTACAAATGGTGGCAGCGGTGTACAACTACGTTTATCTGCAAGCGGCGACAACAAGCGCCTGGGGGCGGAGAGAAAGACAGTTTCAACACTGCCAGCAGGGGGAGATGGCTCCCAAGAAACCCCCAATCACCTAACCCGAGCGCACAAACAGCAGCGAAGAAGAATGGGAGTCGTCCTCAGCACAGCTGCTCGCTGAAAGTGCAACGGAGATCGCTATATATATATATATATATATATATATATATATATATATATATATATATATATATATATATATATATATATATATATATATATACACACACACACACACTCTCATGGTCAAAAAACAGTTGCATCCAGAAAGAATCTACTGACAGGAATGAAACTTGGTAGGTAGATAAGTTTAACACTCAGCACATGTGAAATAGCCTGTACCTACCAAACCAACAGCCATGACTGCGGACATTCAGCGAGCAGTGATGCCCTCCATGGACTAGCACAATTGGCAGATCGCTGCATGAAGCAGGACTACATGCACACAGAGCATTACTGCGACTGCGCTTAACACTACCTTAGCATCACAAAAGACTGCTATGGTGTTATGCCAGACTATCATGGAGTTACTCCGGATTGCAGCAGGTCATCTTCAGTGATGAGTTCTGCTTTGTCTTAATAAAGACTGTTGGGGATGCTATAATAGATAGAGGTGGCAAAGGTACACAAGTCCCTTTCTGAAGTAACAGTACAAACAATATAGAATAAAAAAACTGACTCGAAAATCTACTTAAAGTAAAAGTAAAAGTACTTCTTTAAAATTCATTTCTAATTCTTTTTTTAAACATATATTTTTACTGAGGGTTAAAGCTGCACATCTATGAAATTAAGCATACACTGTGATTTATAGTAGACCTTAATGCCAGAATTTGAAATGGACATTGTTGGAATCTTTACTAAGAAAAAATTGTGTTTCAGTACCGAACACCATCAGATAATTACCTTATGTAAGACACGAGCCAGAGTGAGACAGATTGGGAGTCATACAGCTACAGACCTAATAGAGACGACATGATAGTTACATCAGTTACATCAAACTGCTGATGTGTGAATATGAGGAAAAACTGCACAGCAATCCTCAACACCCAGATCTAGTCACTGTAGGCCAGCACTGCCACAGCAGCCATAGTAGTTTGTTTGTTACTTCCATCCATAATCCTTTGGTATTTAAAGGTTATGGATTTGGTATACCATTCTAAGTCCCTCCACGAAGGCCTGACATGAAACTATTGCAGTGTTTAGTGACTTCAATGGAGTGCAAATCAAGAAGTGTGTGAAAGTGACAGGTGGATCGTTATCATCTTTGCAAGAGGCAACCCCAAGGTAGCTCCTGTATATTGACCACATGGCATAGGATAAGCAGTGGCACAAATGTAAAAGCGAGACGCTTTGAACTTTAATTAGACAGCTTCATGCAGCCAATATGAGACCACTTGTCTTCCTTTCTGCTCTTTGGAGCTGCTTATAAATATCATACTTAGCAGCATCAACACTTGTCAGTAAACATACCAGATTTTAATATTTACTCCTCTCTCTGAAATAGCTTGTTTTGGTGCAGTGGCTCTGGAGGATGACACAATTGTTGATGATATGAATGTAAGCCCGCCCTGCCCAGCCCAGGCAGGTGTTTCTAAACAGTGGCGATCACTTCTGTGGTGGCTCTCTGTTCAACGAGAAGTGGGTCATGTCTACTGCTCACTGTTATAAAAGGTAGATGATATGTAATAGTTGTTAGGTTAATCATTACAGGACATTTGTTGTTATAGTAAGTATAACAACATAGTATAGTAATACTTAAGTTCATTTTAACCCTTTCACTTATATTCATATTGAAGTCCGCTTGGGTGAACACAACACAAGTTTACTATTTGACTCTTTCTTTAGACTTGCATTTCAGCAGAATTGGATGAAGGTTAAGTATAGACATTTTTGTAGGTAACTCTTCATAGAATTTTTTGGAAATTTATTGCAAACTCAGGTACTTATCATATATGATATACACAATGCTTACTTATCCATAAAGTAAAGCCAAAATGTAAAAATGAAAAACAATTACAATAGGTAATATGCAATTGTAATAAGTTATGTTAAAGACAAACTAAATATGCAAATCGGGTGTCAGTATCAATGAGAAGGTAAAACAACCCCATTTCATATAATAACAGAATATAGAACATATATAAAATGTTGAAAGTGAGACATTTTTCCATTTCATAAATTATTGACACATTCAAAATTTGATGGCAGTAACGCATCTAAAAAGAGTTGAGACGGGGAAACAGGAAGCTGGAAAGTAAGTGGTACTAGTAAAAAATAGCTGGAGGAGCAATTTCCAACTAAGTCACATGACTGGGTAAAAAAGTCTTTTAAAGAGGCAGAGTCTCTCAGAAGTTCGCCAAATGTGTCTAAAAAATTGTAGAAGAATTTCAGAAAAACTTTCCTAAACTTGCAAACACTTTGGATATCCCACCTACTGACATCTATAGTACATACGATCCTCAGAAATTCCTGAAATCCCTGTGTGCCAAGGACAAGGCCAACATCCAATACTGAGTACTCATGACCTTCTGGCCCTCAGGTGGCGTTACATTAAAAATAGGCCTGATTCTCTACTGAAAATTACTGCATAGGCTCAGAATCACTTCCAGAAATCACTGTCTGTGGACACAGTTGGTCATGCCATCCACAAATTACAGTTTAGGCTGTATCATGCAATGAAAAAGCCATACATACTAAGCCATGCAAAATGGAAAACTGTTAAGATAAATGTCAGATAATGAGATAAATGAATGGTCAGATAAATGAAAAATTGAAATTCTTTTTGGAAACCACAGATGCTATGTCCTATGGATTTACGAGGAGAAGACCCATCCAGCTTGTTATCAGCTCTGAGTTCAAAAGTCTGCATCTCTGAAGACATGGGTTTGCATTAGTGCCAATGGCATGATTACCGAACACATGTGGAAAGGCACAATTAATGCTGAACATTACAAAGACTTTTTTGAAGAACATACAGTGGGGTGCGAAAGTTTGGGCAGCCTTGTTAATTTTCCTGATTTACCTTTATAAAGCATTGGTTGTTTGGATAAAAAAATTCCGTTAAATATATCATATAGGGGACAAACACAGTGATATTTGAGAAGTGAAATGAAGTTTATATGATTTACAGAAAGTGTGCAATAAACAAAATTAGGCAGGTGCATAAATTTGGGCACCAAAAAAAAAACCTTAACTCAATATTTAGTAGATCCTCCTTTCGCAGAAATAACAACATCTGAACCCTTTCCTTATAGCTTAAAGGTTATGGATTTGGTATACCATTCTAAGTCCCTCCACGAAGGCCTGACATGAAACTATTGCAGTGTTTAGTGACTTCAATGGAGTGCAAATCAAGAAGGTTTGATGGTTTCCAAGCATGGACAGCTCTCTTTAGGGGACACCGCAGATTTTCAATAATATTCAGGTCTGGGGCCTGAGATGGCCATTCTAGAACGTTGTACTTGTTCCTCTGCATGAATGCATTAGTAGATTTTGAGCAGTGTTTAGGGTCGTTGTCTTGTTGGAAGATCCAGCCCCGGCGCAGTTTCAGCTTTGTCACTGATTCCTGGACATTGGTCTCCAGAATCTGCTGATATTGATTGGTATCCATGCGTCCCTCAACTTTAACAAGATTCCCAGTCCCTGTACTGGCCCCACAGCATGATGGAACCACCACCAAATTTTACTGTAGGTAGCAGGTGTTTTTCTTGGAGTGCTGTGCTCTTTTTCCTCCATGCATAACGGCCCTTGTTATGCCCAAATAACTCTATTTTAGTTTCATCAGTCCACAGCACCTTATTTCAAAATGAAGCTGGCTTGTCCAAATGTGCTTTAGCATACCTCAAGCGGCTCTGTTTGTGATGTGGGCAGAGAAAAGGCTTCCTCTGCATCATTCTCCCATACAGCATCTCCTTGTGTAAAGTGCGCCGAATAGTTGAACGATGCACCGTGCTCCATCAGCAGCAAGATCATGTTGTAGGTCTTTGGTGCTGGTCTGTGGGTTGACTCTGACTGTTCTGAACATCCTTCGCTTCTGTTTATTCGAGACTTTTCTTGGTCTGCCACTTCCAGCCTTGACTTGAACTGTGCCTGTGGTCTTCCATTTTCTCACAATGTTTCTCACAGTGGAGACTGCAAGGGTCACTGAACTTACCAAACCAAATTTGAGTTCCAATAATTAGTTCTAAAGGTTTTCAATCAATAAAATGACAACAGTGCCCAAATTTATGCACCTGCCTAATTTTGTTTAACCAATTATTGCACACTTTCTGTAACTCGTATAAACTTCATTTAACTTCTCAAATGTCACTGTGTTTGTCCCCTATATGATATATTTAACAGATTTTTTTTATCCAAACAATCAATGCTTTTTAAAGGTAAATTGGGAAAATTAACAACGCTGCCCAAACTTTCGCACCCACTGTATGCTCCCATCCAGACAACGTCTGTTTCAGGGAAGGTCTTGCACATTTTAGCAAGACAGTTGTGGTAGTCGTATTCGCTACTCCGTGCTCAAAGAATCAACTCGATCAGTCAGCCTTAGGAATGTAGAAAAACACTCTTTAATCCTGCAGTGAATTAACGCCGGCGGAAGGTTTCAGAACTGCGCCTGACAAGAACCTTGCCGTACGGTGTCATGGTTACATTTTATATACCATGGATACATGATGAACGTGTGCTACGTGACTTTCACACATTGACCAGGCTGGTCTTTGATGTCCATTTGCCCAAAACGCACTGTGGTCCTGTGTTGATTGCTGATCTTCTGAGCCCCCTGTGATGAGGCTGGTGTGAAGTTGATAGAACCCGTTGTTTCCCAGTAACGAAGTCACCATTTGTCTGCTCCTATTCCCCAAATGGTACCATATGCAAGAACATGTGGTAAAACAAAACTAATGAAATAGAAAATATAAACCAGAAAAAATTCCCCCACATTCCTACCTTTTTTTTTTTTTTAACCTACATGTCATTAATGTTGTTCAGAAAACAGGAAATAATCTAGTATGGATCTCATCACAGTAATTGACATCTGACTGTTGTACTTTCATGCATTGCGTACCAGAATTACCCACAACATTTCCAACCCACTGGTGAATCAAAGCCCTTGCACATGCCAATGATATTGTACAACAATAAAGCCCGATTCCTAGCATTACTGTTACTGGTATCAAAATTTTAGCCATTGTTGCCCCCCATATTCCAAATCTGTTAACCAAATTTTGAAAAAAACTCGATCCCGCGCTGGGTGATGGCCCAAAAGAGTGTATCGTTTGATCTAAAGCATTAATGAAATCATTGATATCCTGCCATCCTGATGGTGCTCCAACATCCATAGGTGTGAACCACCATAAGGATCTACGCCGCCACCCATTCTTCCTTTTCTCCGCTGCATGTATGGTACCATTCCGGACCACACATATACAAATGTAGACCGTCGGCGTCCTTGTCAACCACTCAGATCAGGTCAGGAATGTCCTGCGAATGAATCCAGGAATCCCTTTCAGCTACTCGAACAGCAGTTGGTGTGACTTGCAGAACCTGCCAAGGCCCCAACCATCGAGGTGATTTCCACGACTTCCTCCTGAAGTCCTTCACCACGATCCAATCACCGACCTGTATTGCGTGTATAGTTTGACGGCCCTGGAAGCGCTGCTCGCACCTGTGTATGAGTAGTAACAAGAGAACTGTGTAAACCCTTCATGTATTTAATCATACTGTCATCCATTAGTTGTAATGTTTTTCAGTGTCCTTCAGTCTGTATGGTAGCATTTATGTAATTCTCATGGGTTACCCTGTAAGGACTTCAAATGGTGAGAGTCCCGTTTGTCTATTAGCTCGACCCCCTGATGTTCATTAGCACTAATGGTAAGGCATGCACCCAATTTAGGCCTTGTCCAGACTTACTTTAGCCAATTTTTTGTTTTACTGTTTGATTTAACCTCTCCACTGCTCCAGAGGGCTGTGGATGATACGCACAATGCGTCTTTACATCAAACTTCAGTGTGTCAGATAAATGTGTCATGATCTTATTCATAAAACGTGTGCCGTTATCCAAAGATAACCTGTGCGGAATACCCTACCGTGGAAGACTTCTCTCAATAGACACTTAGCCACTGTAATTGCGTCCTGACGCCTGCAAGGGAAAACCTCTGGGTATTTTGAAAACAAATCAACAATCACAGGACAATATTTAAATTGTTGTCGAGGAGTTAGTTCGATGAAATCCATCATCAGATGCTCAAACGGACCACTGGGCGGTTGATGTGCACTAACTGAGGGTGTAATACCCCTGCTAATGTTCATTTGAATACATACTATACACCTTTCACAGTATGCTTTAGCATATTGTGAAAATCTAGGTACATACCAGTATTTGTTAACCAAATCTGTCATAGCCAATTTGGATGCATGTTCCACTGAATGCGTGATTTTTCAAGAAATGGAAATGCTGATTTAGGAATCGTGGATCTGTTTTGGTCTTCCAACCAAATCCCAGTTTTGGGTTCCCTCTTGCACTGTGCACGCCAAACTCCCAGTTCCGCTTCTGTGACAGACTGCTGCAACACAATTACATCGTTATTTGTTGATGAAGATATGTCAGACGCCTGACGCCTGACGAGTCTGAAATATCCTCGTCATTATCCACATTGTCATTGTCAGCTGTTTGTTTAGCCATCTGATCTGCGTAAGAATTTCGAGTAGAAGATCATCAACATATTTCAATAGGTACTTCCCCTAGGTGCGACAAACCCCTTCAAATTATGATGTAATTCCCGTGAAAATATATTAAGTGAGTCAGTGTATCCCTGTGGCATCACCGCCCACGTATACCTTTTGCCCTTGAAGATAAATGCAAACCAATATTGACTCTGGGCCTCCATGGGTATACTGAAAAACGCATTTGCCAAGTCAACTACTGAAAAATATGTTGCACTTGGTGGAATTTCGGACAAAATAGTTGCAGGATTAGGTACAATCGGAGTAGCGGGGTATACTGCTTCATTTACCGCTCTCAGATCTTGTACCACTTTTCTTTAAAAAACGCTAATAAAGGGCTATTCACCGGTGAATATATTTTTCCAAAAGGGAATTTATAATTTTAGATAACCCTTCTTCTGCCTCCTTGGACATAGGGTATTGAGCCCTATGTGGTACCTTTTTAACTGGGGATGCCCCTTTCATTGAACCATTATTATATTCATTTTAAGCCCAGAAATAACTCGGAATTTGTTCAACACAAAAATCAAAAAGTCAAAAGTCAAAAGTCATTAGTCTCAGTCTCGTCATTCTCATTTGGCTGCTCATGTCTTGACCATGTAACAGAAGATTAATTCATTTCCGGAACCCTCCGGACATTCATACTGGGTGAAAAACACTTATCATTTTTGTTTTCCCAATCTTTAGAATTAAGTAATGTGCCTAACCACACCCCTATGTCTCCCTATTGACCCCCTTTCTTGCCTAAGGCAATGTGTGGTTCACCTGGCTCCCTAAACAACTGTCTATATTCCTCACTCAATACTACATGTGCTGCTGCAAACTGATTGTCATAGAACACATAAGATACTGATACTGTTTCAACTGGTATCTTTTGTGTTCATGACTGTTCATACATATTGTGAAAAACCATCCGGGAAGGAAAATGAAACACAATGTAAAAATGGAGGATTTTCCCATTCAACCTTTAACAGAGCTCCATACAATGTATTAAAGGTTCTCTGCTCTGTCAGATCCCAAGAATATTCTACTGGGCCTAATTTAAGTGGAGATAACCCTATACTAGGACTAGTAGCAGAAAAACCTGAATCTGTACATTGTATGTTTAGATTGAAAGCTCCCAATAAGTCTCGTCCTAGTAAATTCACGGGGCAATGTGTGGAGACTATAAAGCGGTGTTTTACTATTTTATCACCCAATTTCACCTTCACAGGATCACAAAAATACTCTGTGAGGGGTAAACCTGAAACGCCCACTGTTAGAATCGTGTCCGTACTAAGGGATACGGGTACTGACCCTTCCCTAAGTACTGAAACGGTTGCACCCGAGTCAACTAAAAATGGAAAAGGTTTCCCAGCAATCTCTAAATTTAGAATGGGTTCCTCGCTGGGTTTCAAAGTCATCTTTACAAACTGTGTACATTTTTCTTCCACTCTATCCTATTCGGCATGGTCCGGTTCTGTCACTGTGAACTCAGGCCGTTGTTGCTGCTCTGACCCCCTATACCTATTCTGCTGATATCGTGTACCTCTTCTGCTGTGTTGCACCCTCTCTGATCTGCACGTTCTAGCTAAATGACCTGCTTTCCCACAATTAAACATACAAGTTCTCCCCTACCTTCAGTCCCACCTTCTCCTCGTGCTTCAGCATCCCCCCTTGGCCCCAGTCCGGTAGTACATTAACTGCGCATCAGTTCTTCTCTGCATGCTTCGCTTGCTAGTCCATTCCGCGTTCGTTAATTTCCAAATGTCATCTAGTCGTTGTAAGTCAGCCACACACCTTTCCACGTTGTTCCTTGGTGGACAAATATCTTTGATCATAGCGTCCATCTCTGCAGTGTCCAATGGTCGATGTACATACACCACTGCTGGATGTACGCCTTGGTTTGCGTTGTTCTGGTTAACAAGTTGTCCAGCGAGAAACTGTCGGTGGTGAGCCATTCGTGAGTGTTGAGTGGACAATGCAGCTAGGGGCGGATATAAACCAGTTTGATTTACATCCATCTTCCCCTCCGTGTCTGTCTCCGCGGCCTCTTCCCCGGCAAACTTTTCAGTGCTTTCACTTGACTCCGCGTCAGACAACCCAATTCCGATGTGCACTGCTCCAAACTCAGTCTCTCAAGTTTCCGGTTTAACTTGGTGACTTCATCAGTCAAACGGCTGGATTCCGCGTAACTCGGCGGATCTGGTGTCCCTTCTGCTCCTTCGATGACTTCAGGTGAAGAATCTGGACGAGGCGCTCTTTGAACAGCGGGTTGTACTACCGGAACCGCGGCGGGTGGACCTGGAGGCACAGTCTAGGGACTCACACAAAAATCATTATTCTGTTCATACTTTACATATATCCCCTTTCTCAATCTCACCTCAGCTTTTTCTAACCTCCTTTGGCCTTCTTCTTCCTACTTACAAAACTCTCACCAATCTATAGGGTCTTTATCTTTTCCTTGTAATATTTCTCGTACTTCTGTTAGACGGGAAGCGCTGAGTGTGCCGTTTGGAGGAAATTTACCCTTAGTCAGTCGTGACCACAACTTCATTTGGTTTGTATCAATCTCTTAATAAACCTTTTCCATCTCTATTACAGGACCAGCCCGTTTAGTTTGTTTATTTCCCATTATAAAATAATAAAGTATTACAAATTATAAATTATGAATTATACCTATATACTTTCTTCCCAATAACACCCTTATTTCCTTTTCTAGCACTTACATATATAGCCTATATAGACACCTTTATATACTTACTATTATTATTATTATTATTATGCACGCTTTATTAATCAATTTCACGTGTATAGTTTGAACTCTTCAGGTATTATAAACCCGGTATCGACTCAATTTCTCAAGTATAGTTCAAACTAACTCTTCAGGTATTTTAAACCCGGTATCCACCCAGTTTCACGTGAATAGTTCGAACTCTTCGGGCACTATAAACCCGGTACCTGTCTTAAGAACCTTCGAAATTCATACTGAATCCGGAAAAACCCCTTTGAAATGCTCTCGTTTGATCAGCCCTGAGAGATTTATTTCCAAACCCTTGCCCTAAAATCATCAAATTCATTTAAAAATAAATTCGGAAAACCATCCCCAGGTCGAACAATACTGAGAATTAAATATTCTAAAATCTTGTCTTAGAATCTTCAAATTCTAATGAATTCGGGAAACATAAAATTCAGTTCAGACAAACATCTTGATCATTAAACGTTCTTAGACCTTCAGGCTGGTTTGACCTGGTATCCCTCAATACGGCGTCCCGTATTCTCCCGTGCATTCTAAATTCGTAGGCAACTGATCTGTGTTTCTTTAATATAAAATAATCTTACCGTCACAAGTCTTACGAGTCAGTAGAGCACCTGAATTGATTCAGAATCACTCATTGGGATGACGGCGGCCGCCTCTGTCGATTTCTGATCCTGTCTCCGAAAACTCTGTACTCAGAGGAATATTGGTATCTCGGCGGGACCTCCAAAACTGGTAGTCGTATTCGCTACTCCGTGCTCAAAGAATCAACTCGATCAGTCAGCCTTAGGAATGTAGAAAAACACTCTTTAATCCTGCAGTGAATTAACGCCGGCGGAAGGTTTCAGAACTGCGTCTGACAAGAACCTTGCCGTACGGTGTCATGGTTACATTTTATATACCACGGATACATGATGAACGTGTGCTACGTGACTTTCACACATTGACCAGGCTGGTCTTTGATGTCCATTTGCCCAAAACGCACTGCTTTCCATAGCTTTTGAGGTCCTGTGTTGATTGTTGATCTTCTGAGCCCCCTGTGATGAGGCTGGTGTGAAGTCGTCTATTGTATATTGTGCAGTGTCTGTATTTATTGTATCTACATGCAGTCATTTGTATATTGTGAATTGTCATTTAGTTACGTGTGTATTGGTACAGAAATAGAAACACAAACTGCTAAAACCAAATTTCTGTGTCAACATACTTGACCAATAAACCTAATACAGATTCTGATTAATAAGTTCAAGAACTACAAAAACACTCTTAAGAATTACTAATAATCATTTAAACTAGAAACCATCAAACCAAACTTTTAGTATTGCATGCCTTTATGCTTGAGTTGTTGCCTCATCCAGCCAACTAGCTGACGGGTTGTGGATGCTCTAGTTGACTTAAATTTTGTCAGTTCTGTCAATTCTATATCAGAAAATTCAGAAATTATTTTATGCTTATTGGAAATCAGATTCAATCTTTTTCCTGAAATAGAACATTCAAAGTCAATCCAAGATAGTCTGGCATGTAACTATTGCAGTTTTAGTGACTTCACTGGAATGCAAATTAAGAAGTGTGTGAAAATGACAGGTGGATTGTTATCATCCACCTCGTTGGCAACCCCAAGGTAGCTCCTGTTTATTGGCCACATGGGATAAGATAAGCAGTGGCACAACTATAAAAGAGAGACGTTGTGAACATTTTCATCACACAGCTTCATACAGCCAATATGAGACCACTTGTCTTCCTTGTGCTCCTCGGAGCTGCTTGTAAGTATCACATTTACCAGTATCAATACTTCGTAGATACTTGTCAATCATTATACTGAATTTCAGTGTTTCCTGTTTACTCATTTGCATGCTCTTTTGGTGCAGTTGCTCTGGAGGACGACAAGATTGTTGGGGGATATGAGTGTAAAGCCCACTCCCAGCCCTGGCAGGTGTCTCTGAACATTGGCTATCACTTCTGTGGTGGCTCTCTGATCAACGAGAAGTGGGTTGTTTCTGCTGCTCACTGTTATAAAAGGTAAGTGATCTAATAGTTGGTAGACCAATCATTACAGGACACTTGTTGTTATTAACTAATCCTGAAAATCATTCTAACACTTTCTCTTGTAGTCGTATTGAGGTCCGCTTGGGTGAACACAACATCCAGATCAACGAGGGCAGTGAGCAGTTCATCGACTCCTCTCGCGTCATTAGAAACCCCAATTATGACTCCTGGACCCTGGACAGTGACATCATGCTGATCGAACTTAGCCAGCCTGCCAGCTTGAATGGATATGTGCAACCCATTGCTCTGCCCAGTGGCTGTCCTCCTGCTGGCACTCAATGCCTTGTCTCCGGATGGGGAAATACCATGAGCTCCAGTAAGTAGAAACTCATGGTGCATGAAAAAGGTGTTTAGGGTGGTAATTGGTTCAGTTCCTGTGAAGCTGTTTTGTTAGTGGTTTTTACTCTCCAGTGACTGTTTTTCCTTTTCCCATCACTCACTTTTCCTGTAGCTGCTGACTCTAACAAGCTGCAGTGTCTGGAAATCCCTATTCTCTCTACAACTGACTGTAACAACTCCTACCCTGGCATGATCACTAACACCATGTTCTGCGCTGGTTTCCTGGAGGGAGGCAAGGACTCTTGTCAGGTATCTTCATAAAGACACAAAGACAAAGACTGATAGATGCACACAGAGAATGTGCATCACACAGAACGCATCATGCATCATTCATCATAGAATTTTATATATAGTAACACAATGTATATCTGTTATTATGTCTACATTTATTATATAAATGACTATAATTTGAATCATATTGCCCAACTTAAGTACAAGCCTTTCTTGCTCTCAGGGTGACTCTGGTGGTCCTGTGGTGTGCAATGGTAAGCTGGAAGGTGTTGTGTCCTGGGGCTATGGCTGTGCTGAGGTTAACCACCCCGGTGTTTATACCAAGGTAAAATTGTTATCTGTGTATGAGCTGTAGTACATACAATACAACAGTACATACAATATAGTCTTGTGTCCTCTAGCATTAATACAATTGTTAAAATGAACATTTCAATAAGACTGGAAGCATTTTCCTTAAACATCTTGTTCTTCCCTCAGGTCTGCATGTTTACCAGCTGGATTGCTGACACAATTGCCAGTTACTAAATCTGAAGCTACCTCATACAACACTGTATAGTGACTCAATTTCAATAAATAATAAAAAACTAAAGTTTGCCATTTGACTCTTTCCTCAGACCTGCTTTTCAGTTAAGTACAGGAATTTTGTAAGGAAATCTTTATATCATTTCCATCCACTTTTTTATAATCAACACTTTATTGCACAGTCAAAATCTCAAAAAAGTTGAGATAGGGGAAACAGAAAGCTGGAAAGTATGTGCTATTAAAGAACAAACAAACAAATAAAAAAACAGCTGGAGGAGTCATATTCTTAAATAGTTGCAACTACAAAAATGTCATATTCAGAGTCTCTCAGAAGCAAGATGGGCAGATGTTCACCAATCTGCGAAAAAAGTCCATGTGCCAAAAAATTGTAAAAGAAGTTCATAAAAGTGTTCCTCAAAGCAATGCAAAAAAAAAAAAAAAAAAAAAAAGTGAAGACTTTGGATATCCCACCATCTACAGTACATCATATCATCACAAGATGTAAAGAATCTGGAAAAATCCCTGTGTGCCAGACCCCTCAGTGGGCACTGTATAAAAACAGGCATGATTCTCTACTGGATAGGCTCAGGAACACTTCCAGAATCAATGTCTATGAAAACAGTTGGCTATGCAATCCACAAATTAAGGTTAAAGCTGTATCATGCAATGAAAAAGCCAGACGTCAACACGATGCAGAAATGGCACTGTTTAAAAGAGAAAATGAAAAAATGTTCTGTGGTCAGATAAATTAAAATCTGAAATTATTTTCAGAAACTACTGTGTCCTGCGGATTCAAGAGAAGAGCAACCATCCATCTTGTTGTCAGCTCACAGTTAAAAAGTCTGCAAAAGTACATGTGGTTGCATTAGTGCCTATGGCATGATCAGCTTACACATCACTATCAATGATGAACAGTGTATAGAAGTTTTAGAAGAACATATGCCCATCCAGACAACGTGTCTTGCAGGGAAGGCCTTGCATATTTTTACAATACATACTGCACACACATACTGGATCCATCACAACAGCATTACTTCTCAGAGAAAGAGTCCAGATGCTGAACTGTCCTGCCTGCAGTTCAGAACTTTCACTAATAGAAAACATTTGGCACAGTAAGACCAGGACTGTTAAGCAGCTAAAATCCTACATCACACAAGAATCAGACAACAATTCTTTCCCAAAACTCCAGCTATTTAACTTTTAAGTCAGTACCCAGACATTTACAGACTGATGTTAAAAGAGGGGATGCTACACAATTGTGTTCTATATTCTATTATGAATTAGTACAGAATTATACCCCCAGAGATGCTTGAGAGATGCCCCCTTAAGTGACACCCTGAGGAATCACAAGCTCGAACCTTGTAGGGAACTGATCACACTACCAGAACCAGGGGCCGAATTCAACAGCACTGAACGCAAGACACAAAAGGTCATTGCTAAAGAATCTGGCTGTTCACAGAGCTCTGTGTCCAAGCACATTAATAGAGAGGCGAAGGGAAGGAAAAGATGTGGTAGAAAAAAGTGTACAAGCAATAGGGATAACCGCACCCTGGAGAGGAGTGTGGAACCAAACCCATTCAAAAATGTGGGGGAGATTCACATAGAGTGGACTGCAGCTGGAGTCAGTGCTTCAAGAACCACCACACACAGACGTATGTAAGACATGGGTTTCAGCTGTCGCATTGCTTGTGTCAAGCCACTCTTCAACAAGAGACAGCGTCAGAAGCCTCTTGCCTGGGCTGCTGCTGAGTGGTCCAAAGTTCTGTTCTCTGATGAAAGTAAATTTAGCATTTCCTTTGGAAATCAAGGTCCCAGAGTCTGGATGAAGAGAGGAGAGGCACAGAATGCACGTTGCTTGAGGTCCAGTGTAAAGTTTCCACAGTCAGTGATGGTTTGGGGTGCCATGTCATCTGCTGGTGTTGGTCCACTGTGTTTTCTGAGGTCCAAGGTCAACGCCGCCATCTACCAGGAAGTTTTAGAGCACTTCATGCTACCTGCTGCTAACCAACTTTATGGAGATGCAGATTTCATTTTCCAACAGGACTTGGCACCTGTACACAGTGCCAAAGCTACCAGTACCTGGTTTAAGGACCATGGTTCTTAATTGGCCAGCAAACTCGCCTGACCTTAACCTCATAGAAAATCTATGGGGTATTGTGAAGGGGAACATGCGATACGCCAGACCCAACAATGCAGAAGAGGTGCAGGCCTCTATCAGAGCAACCTGGGCTCTCATAACACCTGAGCAGTGCCACAGACTGATCAACTCCATGTGTTACGCCCCTGAGAGAGGGAAGGATAAATAATAATTGCAGAAGCAAACACGACACTGAGTACTGCTCACAGCTGCATTACTTTGAGTGATAGTTTTGTATATAGATTCAAGATTCATTACACTCTACTTTTTTATATATATGGCTTCTGAAAGAAGTGCATATCAATGACAGCGAACATACATCTGGCAACCTTAAAAAAATAATTAAATTACAGAATATTCGAAGGAGAAAAAAAACAAGTACATTAAACACAGGAGCTTGCAGCTAATTCAAATGAAATACCTGCTCAGTGCAATATCTCACACTCTTATTCAAACAGTCACCAGCAAAGCTCTTAGCACGTTCTCTCATATTATTAATATATATCTCACAAGTTTTACTACACTAAACAATGCTTAATTATCTTGATATTTACAGCTGTTGAGTTTCACAACCCTCATATTAACTTTAGCAGTTACATATTAAATGAAAAGCTTGGGCTTCTATAGAAAAATAAGTAGAAAACCAGTAAAAGTTACCATAATTGCATTAACCTCTCACATTAAACGAACAAACAGCATCTCAGAGCTAACGCAAACTCTCGCTGGAGCGCCACCCTAATGTGCTAAGCTAACTACATTTAGCTAAGAAACGTAGAATAAACTGGGTAAACATTTAAATAAAAATAACTCGAAATTGTATATATTGCTTGCTTTGATTTTATTTATACGCTTATTTCGTTTTCTTGCATTTATATAATCCTCATTTTATTTATTCTTGTACTGTTTATTCATGTTTTAATGTTTAATTAATGTAAATTTAATGTAAATTAATGTTTTTAGTAATGTCTCCCTTCATTTTATATATATTTTCTGCATATATTATATAAACATGGTAATTTTCAAATCTATTTATTTAATACATATTATTTTTACATAAAATATAATTTAATTGTACATTTAATTTTTTCACTTTTTTTTTAAATTAATTAATTAATTAATTAATTTCTGTTTTTCTTCTTTCATATGATAATGAGGAGGCGTGTTTTTCATGTTCAGGCTTAGCAATCAAGTGCAGAACGACAGGAGTTGATTTCGAGCAGAGCTATGTAGCTTGGCTATGCGTTCGGGTGAAAGACTCCGAGAGGACAAATATCGGGGCGCAGGTCGGTGTCGGATCTGCTCAGAGAGGCAGCTTCCAGGTGTTGCATGATCTGAATTTAGCAGGGAAAGACGATGAACTACCTCCTCCAAATTTGTGAACACTATGGAACAAACTGTCAGCCACAGCCTCCACTCGAAAGAGTAAATTATCTGCACTTGCATTTTCAGCAGGGTCAGCTAAGAGTCTCGGGTCTCTTGCTACCTGTCGCCTGTAAGCAGACATTAGTGCACCGTGTTGTTCATAGTTACTGCTGATGGAGCAAGACAATCGATCTACGGAATCTGCTGTCGATCAACCAATAGGAATGTTAAGACACACTGACGTCATGGATTGACAGCCCCTTTATTACCATAAGGGTAAGGAAAAACAAAAATAAATAAATAAATGAATTTATTAATAAATAATAAAATAAATTGTAATAATAATGTAAAATAAAACAAAAATATTCATTAAGTAACACAAATAAAATAAATACAAATGACACATTTATTTAAGTTTTTTATTTATTGATGTACTTATTTCTATGCTTATTTATTTATTTTTAGATTTACCATCATTATTTTTATCTTTACCATTTTAATTTAAGTATTAGTGTTTTATTTATTTTTTTAATTTTTTTTTATTTTGGCAGATTCGGTCCTCCATACATAGGCACAACCAACCGAGAACCCAGTAATGGCTCGTGTACAGAAATAAACTCTTTAACAATAATATTAAAGTGGAAAAGAGCATTTTTTTTTTCTGTCATGCATTCAGTTATTTTTTACCACCCGCTGGAGTGCCTTGTGGTCAGCAGCGCAGCAGTTGCCGAGATGTGGGTGCCGAAGAACTTGAAGATGGTCACCTGCAGCTCCACTGATGTAGGTGGAGTGAGCCTGGCTTCTAGACCTCCTTAAGTCCATTATGATCTCCTTGGTTTTCTGGGTAGTGTCAGGTTGTTGTTATGGCACCATGTAGACAGGTGCTGTACCTCATCCCTATAGGCCATCTCGTCGTTGTCTCTGATCAGGCCTATCACCGTGGTGTCGTCCGCGTACTTGATTATGGTGTTAGAACCATAAATTGCCTCACAGTCATGGGTGAACAGGGAGTACAGGATCGGGCTCAAAACACAACCCTGTGGGATTCCCGTGTTCCGGCTGATGAAAGAATAAGAGAGGTTGTCTAACTTAACAGAATGGGGGCTGTCAGTCAGGAAGCACGAAATCCAGTTGCAAAGGCTTGTGCTGATACCCAGATGGTTGAGCTTGAAGATTAGCTTGGAGGGGATCACTGTGTTGAATGCTGCACTGAAGTCAATGAACAGCATTCTGACATTTGAGTTCTGACAGTCCAGGTGGGTCAGTGCAGTGTGAAGAGCCATGGAGATGGCATCCTCAGTGGATCTGTTGCTACCATATGCGAATTGATGTAGGTCCAGTGGCAGGCAGGCAGGCAGGCAGGATTGCAAGTGAGAAAGAATTAGTCTTTCAAAGCACTTGGAGATGACTGGGTTGAGTGCAACATACGATACGATACCATTTTGTGCCAATTGTGATTTTCACACAGAGGAATTTGTCTTCTGCATTTAACCCATCCGTGAAGTGAAACACCCACATACACACTCACTAGCGAACACAGACACTACGATGGTACTAACATCAGAGTCCACCAAACAAGTGGTTATGCTGGAACTGACTCTCCCGTGGGAAGACCAGATTAAAGAGGCCCATGAGTGCAAGGGGGCCAAATTCACAGAGCTCAGTGCAGAGTGCCGGAACAGTGGCTGGAAAGCTTCACTGGCCATTCACTTCTGCGAACCCTTAAACTCCTTTGCATAAAATGACTGCAATTAAACAGAGCCATTGGAAACATCTTAGAGGCAGTGGAGAGGGCCTTGAGGTGGCAGTGGATCTGTAGGAGGGACCAATGGAGCAACACACCCTAACCCTAACCCTAGACTTGGACACCGGCCAGGGACTGATCATGCCTGACTGGGTCATCTGGGTGAGGGTGTATGAAGATTAAAACCCAAAACACCCCATGACCCTGAGTTCTTCACTGATGACATGTCCAAGTAGCACCCGTATGTGTAATCAAATTTATGTGTCTATAAAATTTGGAAATCATTGCATTCTGTTTTTATTTACATTAATTTACATTTTACACGTCCAATTGAGGGTGTATATAACAAAGAACCCCTAATAAGCCTCCCTACGATACCATTTTGTGCCAATTGTAGCAGTTGAGTGCATTGGCACAGGCACAATGGTGGCAGTCTTGAAGATGGTTGGTACAGCAGCTTGGGCCAGTGAAAGATTGAAAATATGTGCAAAAACTCCTGAGAGTTCATAGGCACAAGCTCTTAGCTGCCAACCAGGTACCCCATCAGGGCCAGCTGCATTTCCCCTGCTCAGCATGCGACAAACATCCAGGGCGGAGAGTGTGAGCGGATGATCGTGGAGTGGCGGATCAGTTTTTGAGAAGACCACCGTTTTTCCCCGGTCAAAGCGAGCATAAAAGTGATTAAACTCGTCAGTGAGTGAAACACAGTTGTTGGATAGTACAGTGCTACATGGTTTCAAGTCAGTCAGAGTTTGTATGCCTTGCCACATACACCGTGGGTCAGAAGAGCTGAAGTGTTCCTCAATCCGTTGAGAGATTGAGGAGAGCAAAGGAGACCTGGTAACTCTCTGGCTTGACCTGGCCAATGCCTACAGATCTATCCCACACAAGCCTGTCGAAACAGCATTGGCAAGACACTGTGTTCCCGTCAAATTCTGAAACCTTATCATGGACTACTACGACATCTTCAGCGCAACAGTCTCTTGAGGCCAAGGAACATTGGCCTAGCATCGCCTTGAGAAGGGGATAATTACTGGCTGCACCATCTCTGTAACCCTCTTCTCACTTTCCATGAACTGGATTGTTAAGTCTGTGGAGGTTAAATGCAGAGAGCAGATGTGGAGGAAGAACACTGTACCAAGATGGCCGGCATGTCCTAACAAGGAGCATGGACCAGGTGGGTGCATGCAGATTCCCGCAAAATCACCTGGGCAGTCCTCTGAAGCGCAAAACCATCTGGCATTTAGTTTCTCATCCCATCAGTGTATGATGCCCTCCCAAGCTTGGCCAGCCTGCACACCTGGGGTCTGGTAGACACTCCTGAGTGCAAGCTGTGCCAGAAGAGGGACACCCTGGAGCATATTTTTTGAGCAGCTGCTCAAAAGCACTAAGGGAGCGGAGCAGGACCGCTGGCGCCACAACCAAGTGTTAAAAGCTTCGGCAGACTCCATCTGCACAGCAGTCCAGCACTGCAAGACCCATGTGGTCCCCAAACAGTTGATTACATTCATCAGAGCAGGATAGAAGGCACAACACCACCAGCCAAACTGAACAGGGGGCTCCTCACCACCACTCATGGCTCGCAGCTTCAAGGCAACCTCGGGAAACAGCTGAAGTTCCCAACAAACATCACAACCACTTCTCTCCACCCAGATGTGGTACTAACATCGGAGTCCACCAAACTAAAAAATAAAAAATAACACAAGTGGTTATGCTGGAACTGACTGTCCCGTGGGAAGACCAGTTTGAAGAGGCCCATGAGCGCAAGAGGGTCAAATTCGCAGAGCTCAGTGCAGAGTGCCGGAACAATGGCTGGAAAGCTTCATTGGCCATTCACTTCTGCGAACCCTTAAACTCCTTGGCATAAAATAGCTGCAGTTAAACAGAGCCATTGGAAACATCTTAGAGGCAGTGGAGAGGGCCTTGAGGTAGCAGTGGATCCGTAGAAGGGACCAATAGAGCAACACACGACTGGGACACTTGGACACTGGGGACTGATCATGCCTGACTTGGTCGTCTAGGTGAGGGTGTATGAAGATTCAAACCCAAAACACCCCATGACCCTGGGTTCTTTACTGATGACGTGTCCAAGTAGCACCCGTATGTGTAATCAAAGTTATGCATCTATAAAATTTGGAAATCAATGCATTCTGTTTTTATTTACATTAATTTACATTTTACACGTCCAATTGAGGGTGTATATAACAAAGAACATTTTCACGTGATTTTCACACAGAGGAATTTGTCTTCTGCATTTAACCTATCCGTGAAGTGAAACACCCACATACACACCCACTAGCGAACACACTAGGGGGCAGTGAGAACACTCACCCGGAGCGGTGGGCAGCCTTATTCACGAGAACCCCTAATAAGCCTCCCTTTTAAATAAATATATTTACCTAATTTTTTTTATTTGATTAATAAATCTCATAATGAAATAAAGGATGAATCTTCTTGTTGAACACCTGTACCAAGCGAGCACACTTGTCTGTCAGAAACGGTGTCTGTATTTGTCGTGTATACGTGGAGTTTGCTGAAAACAAATTCCTTGTGTGTGCCAATAAACATAATTCTGATTCAGACTGATAAGTTCAAGAACTACAAAAACACTCTTTGAAGAATTACTAATAATCATTTAACCTAGAAATCGTTAAACCAAACTTTTAGTATTGCATGTCTTTAAGCTTGAGCTGTTGCCTCATCTAGCCAACTAGCTGACGGGTTGTGGATTTTTTTTAGTTGACTTAAGTTTTGTTAGTTCTGTCAGTTCGGAAATGATTTAAATTGCCTCATGCTTTTGATATATCTGACCTTCTTTCCATCTCTTCCTTGTCCTTTTCCTTTTTCCCCTGTATTCAGTTTGCCCCGCTGACTGCCTATCCTGGTTCTGACTTTAGCCTGTTTCATGACTTTGATCTCGCCTTCGCGCACATCAGTCCGAGTTCATTGTTTCTGACAATGTACAATTGAAGCACACCTCTTAACAGATTACTTATGTGGAATGATGCAGTAAAAATAGATAAGGAATGCTGTATTTTTAAATCACTGCTATTGATCATGTGACATCTAATGTGCCATGTCATTCAGAGCTGCTATAATAATCACATAAGCTTGGAGTTTGGGATGACTTCCATCTTCTTATATCAGCAGTTTCCTACTAACCATTGACCATAGATCAATTATGATCTACCAAGATCATTATTACTATAATGACACCCGTGTATAAAAGCAAGCACCTAGGCATGCAGACTGCTTCTACAGACATTAGTGAAAGAATGGATCGCTCTCAGGAGCTCAGTGAAATCCAGCATGGTACCGTGACAGGATGCCATCTGTGCAACAAGTCCAGTCGTGAGATTTCCTCACTGCTAAATATTCCACAGTCAACTGTCAGTGGGATTATAACAAAGTGGAAGCGATAGGGAACAACAGCAATTCAGCCATGAAGTGGTAGGCGACAAAAAATGAGTGGGTGCATATTGCACAGAGTCACCAACTTTCTGCAGAGTAAATCGCTACAGACCTCCAAACTTCATGTGTCCTTCAGATAAGATCAAGAACACTGCGAAGAGAGCGTCATGGAATGGGTTTCCATGTCCGAGCAGCTCCCTCCAAGCCTTACATCATCAAGAGTAATGCAGAGCCTCAAATACAGTGGTGTACAGCAGGCCGCCACTGGGCTCCAGAGCAGTGAAGACATGTTCTCTGGAGTGACCAATCACGCTTTTCAAGGTCACCTGCAATAATCCATCCCTGTTTTTTTTAAGACCGTGCTCCGCAACTACACAAAGCTCTCCAGCAAGGGGTACAAGCGCCACTGGCGAGGTCACCACTAGTTCACATTCACAAGAACTAGGCAGTAAGTAACAACTGTTTTTATAAATAATTGTACCTTAAAACAGCCACAATTATTTGCCCGTAATCATACAGTTTAAAGATAACAAATAAAGCTACCAGAGAGAGAGTTTTTTTCCAAAGCTTCACAGAACAGATTCATATTTTACAAATTATCTACGATATATAGATATACCTACCTACACACATACACAATCTGTTTTTTAAGACCGTGCTCCGCAACTGCACAAAGCACGGCAAAAATAAGAAGAAAGACAAACGATTAACCGCTTTATCTAGTACAACGCAAGTGGCGCCAAAGAAATGCTGCCGCAGTCTGCCTAGAACTAATCGTTGCTCTGTGGAGAATTAAAGTAATGAACTCATTGAAATATGTGCTAATACTTGACAAAAACACACAGACTGAGTGCTATGACTGATAGTATGGATTATACTTGCAACATTCCACTTTATAAATACACATATCTCCTTAAAATATAAAATTTTTCCACAGACATTTTCTGCACTGCTTACCTCCAGCAAGGCGCAAGCGCCACTGGGGGCAAGGAAAACACGAAGGGACAACATTGGAGGAACACGTATGTGTGCATTTGCGCGTGTGTACAGCAGTGAATTGAAGTCCACTTTAACATGTAATGCATATGTTGCATGTAAATAGTACAACATTTAGAAAACATGAATAAAAAAAATATATATGGTAACAAATTATCTTTTAACAAAGAAAATAACATGAGCTCTAAAAACAACAAATTTTGAAAGAATTCACCAAAATAAATGAACTATTAATCATTACTTTTTAACTATGTTACACATGGAATAGATGGAATGGATATGTCAAACTGAAATCCTGAAAGGAAAAGATAAAGGTTACTAGGATCAATAAATTATGAAAGTTTAGACTGATATGGGCAGTATTTATTGAGCTAAACATGCAGAAGTAGTGTCTCTCGGTATGGCATCAACCAAGATGAAAGTGGGACTCGTCACTGAATTTAACCTGCCATTCTAAGTGACTCCAAGACAGTCTGGCATGAAACTACTACAGTGTTTGGTCGATGTGGCCTGCAAAATCAAGAAGTGTGTGAAAATGACAGGTGGATTGTTATCATCCACCTCGTTGGCAACCCCAAGGTAGCTCCTGTTTATTGGCCACATGGGATAAGATAAGCAGTGGCACAACTATAAAAGAGAGACGTTGTGAACATTTTCATCACACAGCTTCATACAGCCAATATGAGACCACTTGTCTTCCTTGTGCTCCTCGGAGCTGCTTGTAAGTATCACATTTACCAGTATCAATACTTCGTAGATACTTGTCAATCATTATACTGAATTTCAGTGTTTCCTGTTTACTCATTGGCATGCTCTTTTGGTGCAGTTGCTCTGGAGGACGACAAGATTGTTGGGGGATATGAGTGTAAAGCCCACTCCCAGCCCTGGCAGGTGTCTCTGAACATTGGCTATCACTTCTGTGGTGGCTCTCTGATCAACGAGAAGTGGGTTGTTTCTGCTGCTCACTGTTATAAAAGGTAAGTGATCTAATACTTGGTGGACCAATCATTACAGGACACTTGTTGTTATAAACTAATCCTGAAAATCATTCTAACACTTTCTCTTGTAGTCGTATTGAGGTTCGCTTGGGTGAACACAACATCCAGATCAACGAGGGCAGTGAGCAGTTCATCGACTCCTCTCGCGTCATTAGAAACCCCAATTATGACTCCTGGACCCTGGACAGTGACATCATGCTGATCGAACTCAGCCAGCCTGCCAGCTTGAATGCATATGTGCAACCCATTGCTCTGCCCAGTGGATGTCCTCCTGCTGGCACTCAATGCCTTGTCTCCGGATGGGGAAATACCATGAGCTCCAGTAAGTAGAAACTCATGGTGCATGAAAAAGGTGTTTAGGGTGGTATTTGCTTCAGTTCCACTGAAGCTGTTTTGCTAGTGGTTTGTACTCTCCAGTGACTGTTTTTCCTTTTCCCATCACTCACTTTTCCTGTAGCTGCTGACTCTAACAAGCTGCAGTGTCTGGAAATCCCTATTCTCTCTACAACTGACTGTAACAACTCCTACCCTGGCATGATCACTAACACCATGTTCTGCGCTGGTTTCCTGGAGGGAGGCAAGGACTCTTGTCAGGTATCTACATAAAGACACATAGACAAAGACCGATAGATGCATGCACGAAAACAGAGAATGTGCATCACAAAGAATGCATCATGCATCATTTAATTTTAATGTATAGTAACACAATGTGTATCACTTGTTACGTGTGCATGTGTTATATAAATGACTATAATTTGAATCATATTGCCCAACTTAAGTACAAGCCTTTCTTGCTCTCAGGGTGACTCTGGTGGTCCTGTGGTGTGCAATGGTAAGCTGGAAGGTGTTGTGTCCTGGGGCTATGGCTGTGCTGAGGTTAACCACCCCGGTGTTTATACCAAGGTAAAATTGTTATCTGTGTATTAGCTGTAGTACATACAATACAACAATACATACAATATAGTCTTGTGTCCTCTAGCATTAATACAATTGTTAAAATGAACATTTCAATAAGACTGGAAGCATTTTTCTTAAACATCTTGTTCTTCCCTCAGGTCTGCATGTTCACCAGCTGGATTGCTGACACAATTGCCAGTTACTAAATCTGAAGCTACCTCATACAACACTGTAGAGTGACTCAATTTCAATAAATAATAAAAAACTAAAGTTTGCCATTTGACTCTTTCCTCAGACCTGCTTTTCAGTTAAGTACAGGAATTTTGTAAAGAACGCTTCATATAATTTTCATCCACTTTTTTATGATCAGCACTTTTTTTGCACAGTCAGGTATTTATTATAGACGACAGACAATGCTTACATTTCCATATGATCAAGCCGAATAATTAAAAAAAAAAAAAATACTTACAATAAAGTTGAAGACAAAGAAAATATATAAATATTGATGTCAATATCAGTAAAAATTCAACCCCAATTCCAAAACACTTGGGATACTATAAAAAAAAAATTAAAGCAAAATGCAATGATCTGTAAATCCCATAGACTCTTATAGACTATACACAATAGAATATACAACACATGAAATATTGAAAGTGATTATGTTGAAAGTGATTATATTTTCAATTTTCGACTTGACTTGATGGCAGGAATGCATCTCAAGAAAGTTGAGACAGGGGAAACAGAAAGCTGGAAAGTAAGTTGTACTAAAAAACAAACAAACAAACAAACAGAAACATGGAGGAGTTTTGGAGGAGTCATATTCTCAAATAGTTGCAAATACAAAAAGGTCGTATTCAGAGTCTCTCAGAAGCAAGATGGGCAGAAGTTCACCAAACTGCAGAAAACTGTGTCTAAATATTGTAGAAGAATTTTTAGAAGAATGTCCCCAAAGCAAAAAAACTGCAAAGACTTTGTGTATCCCACTATCTACAGTACATCAAATACAATTAACACAAACATCCCTTCCAGACTCATCCACAAGCTAAACACATTGGGAATAAGCAACACATTGTGCAGATGGATCATAGATTTCCTCACCTGCAGACCACAGTGTGTTAGGATGGGTGAACACATCTCACCCTCCCTCACACTCAGCACAGGATGTCCCCAAGGCATTGTTCTCTCCTCATCGTTGTACACTCTGTACACCCACGACTGCATCGCAACCCATCCAACACCATCAAGTTTGCCGATGACACAACAATAATGGGCAACATCACCAAAGATGACGAGGGCCCATACAGAGAGGAGGTCAGGCTCCTCACAGAGTGGTGTGCCGCCAACAAGCTCTCCCTCAATGTCAGCAAAACCATAGAGCTGATCATTGACTTCAGGAGGGGGAAAAGAACACACACACCACTGAACATTGGAGACACGTCAGTGAGCAGCTTCAAGTTCCTTGGTGTCCACTTAGCCGAGGGTCTTACTTGGATGCTTAACACATCACACGTTGTCAGGAAGGCCCAACAACGCCTCCACTTTCTTAGAAGCCTGGGGAGAGTCAACCTGTCACAGCACCTCCTCTACAACTTCTATAGATCCACTGTGGAGAGCATTCTGATAAGCTGCATCACTGTGTTGGTATGGCAGCACCACCTCTGCTGAGCGCAAGACCCTGCAGAGGGTGGTAAAGACTGCACAGCACATCACTGCAACTGCCCTCCCACACATACAGGACATCTACAACAACAAATGTCTGAGGAAAGCAGTCAACATATCCTCAGATATGTCAAACTGGTCACACCGGCAGCACCTACCAGAACATGACTACAACACTAAAGACTGTTACTAGCTTGGATCAACCCAACACACTGTGCTCCACTACCTCACAAGACTGCACTTTAACTTGACCTGTATATTTGAACATCTCTGTGTATTTATTATCTATATTTATTTATCTACTGTACATCTGTAATAAGCAACTTAGCTGTTACCTGAAAAGTAAGCTGCTCTACTACCTGCACTGTACACCAGATTGAAGAGGCCCATGAGCGCAAGCGGGCCAAATTCGCAGAGCTCAGTGCACAACGTGCCGGAACAACTTCTGGAAAGCTCCTTGTGAGCCAGTCAAAATAATGTGATGGAGCTTTGCTGGCCATTCACTTCTATGAACCCTTAATCTCCGTGGCATAAAAGCACTGCAATTAAACAGATCCATTAGGAATATCTTAGAGGCAGCGGAGAGGGCCTCAAGGTGACTGTGGATCCATAGGGGGGACCAATGGAGCAACACACGACTTGGACACCGGCCAGGGATTGATCATCCCTGGCTGGGTCGTCTGGGTAAGGGTGTATGAAGAATAAAGAACCAAAACACCCCATGACCCTGGGTTCCTCACTGATGACATGTCCAAGTAGCACCAGTGGGTGTAATCAAACTATGCGTTTATAAAATTCGCAAATCATTGCATTCTGTTTTTATTTACATTAATTTATATTTTACACTAATTATATTTTACCTGTTGGGAGTGTTTATAGTGAAGAACCCCTAATAAGCCTCCCTTCTAAATATATTTTTTTTTATTTGAATGATAAATCCCATAATGAAATAAAGGATGAATCTTTTTGTTAAACACCTGTACCAAGTGAGCACACTTGTCTGTCAGAGACATGTTTGTTGTGTATATGTGGAGTCATTGTGTATATTGTGAATTGTCAGTTAATTATGTGTATATTGGTACAAAAATAGAAACACACACTGCTGAAACCAAATTCCTTGTGTGTGTCAACCAACTTAAAAATGTAATTCTGATTCAGACTGATAAGTTCAAAAACTACAAAAACATTTTTTTTTCTTCTTTTAAACTGGAAACCGCTAATCCAAACTTTCATTCGGGTTTACGCAGCTCCTCCGTACTCAACTTCCCAGGGACATCGTTCGATGACAGCACACTCACATGTCCCCAGTCGTCTAATTCGTTCCGCTCTAGGTCTCCTGAGTATTAGCTTGGCTGATTCCAATCATCACCTGCATTTAAACTTCACCGAAACACCCCCTCATTGTGAACCTTTGCCAAACCCTGAGTTTTTCCTTTTACTGTCCGTCTACTCTGGTTCTGAGCTCCTTTTCATTTCGACTCCCTATCTCTTCCTTGTCCCTTTTGATTTTCGTTCTTTTGTACTCTCTGGCTGTCCAATCTCCGTCTGTCCTCTGACCATTCTCCATGTCTCTCCCCTGTATTCAGTTTGCCTCACTGACTGCCTGTCCTGGTTCTGACCTTACCCTGTTTCATAACTTTGATCTCGCCTTCCCCCGTCATGTTTAGTCCTGTGTGTGTTACTGTGTTCAACTGCCCTATTGTTTAATAAAGCCTACTTGACTTTTAGCTCTGCGCATGTCTGTCCGAGTTCTTTGTTTCTGACAAAACACTTCACCACCAACACTATGGCAGAGCTAATAGACCTACATCAAGCGGTGAGTAACCAAGGCCGTCTTTTAGGCCAAAACCAGCTCTGTGGGCAGTCTAGCTTAGCAACAAACTGAGCAGCATGCCCAGCTATGGCAGTTATCCACTAATCTGCATGATATTTCTGCGCACATAGCTCAGTTTAAAGCTTCGACTTCTGCTGAACCTGATCCAGCTGCTCCTTCTCTCTTAGTGGCTCGTTCATTTCCAGTCAGCAAGCCAGATAAGTTGGATGGAGCGCCAAATCTATATTGTAATTTTCTCCTTCAGTGCTCTATTTACTTTTCTAATTCTCCTCCTAGTTCCGACAAAGCACGCATATCTTTTGTTGTTTCTCGCCTCACTGGCAAAGCTTTGGACTCGGCCACTGCTGTTTGGACCACCTACGAACAAGATACTTAAAAGAGGGGTACCAAAATGTCACAAACTGTGTGCTGGAATTCCATACCAAGGCGGCTGGGAGTGGTTTTTATAGTGTTCTGGAATGGACACAGTACAGATATCCATTAGGAACCTGCCCGGACAACGGACTATCCCTGGATGAGTTCATTTCTCTTGCTATTTGACTCGGCCAACTCAAGCATGAAGTAAGTTCTGCTTCCCGTTGTACCTCTATGACTCGCCCCCTCCAAGTTCCACTTCCCTCAGTGCCCTTTTCACAACACCACCTGGCCCCCAAACCCCGCCTCGAGAGCAATTTTGAGGAGCCCATGCAGGTGGATTTATCGCGCCTGTCCTCCGGGAAGAGGGTTCGTTGCCTCTTTGTGGAGGTCTTTGCTTGTGGTAACTCTGGCCACATTCTACGCAACTGCAGTGTACCCCCAAAGCCCCCAAAGACCTCAGCCACCATCCACAAGCAAAAGCGTGAGCACAACCTGGCACACTTTAGTGGTGAGTAGCCCCAAGCCAGGGATGGCACCGAGGTCTTTCATGATTCCTGTGACTCTGTACTATCAGACCTGTTCTTTTGTGTTTCCAGCCTGGATAGACTCTGATGCTGTTGGCAATTTCATTCACGCTCAAGTGGCCAGTGCTGTGGATGGGGACCCTGTGGGCTAGGATTTCATCTCCAGAATCACTGCCCCTATCACTATGGATGTTACTGCTCTGGACTCTGAGGAGTTGCGTTTTTTTGTTTTGGACATTCCTGAGTATGCTGTCATTCTCTGCCTCTCATTGTTAAAAGCACAAGACCCCTCAATTTCCTGGTCAGAACGGGAGATTATAGCCTGGTCTCCTCATTGTTTTTAAGCACTATCTTCTTCTTCCCCGCATTTCCCCAACATCTACTGAAAGTCCTGATCAGTCTCTTGTATATATTCCCCCTGAGTTTCTGACCTGGCAGAGGTCTTTAAAAGGACCAACAAAACTAAATTACCGCCACACTGGATCTATGATTGTGCCATTAATCTGATCAATATTTAAATACCTACTAAGTCCCGTGTTTATCTGCTTACCTAAGTGGAGGACAAAGCGATGCAGGAATACATACAAGAGGCTTTGGCCTAGGGTTACATATGCCTATCTATATCTCCTGCAGCCACCAGCTTCTTTTTTGTTAAAAAGGACAGCTGTCTCAGACCGTGTATTGATTATCGTGGTTTAAACTCAATCACTAAGCCCTATTCAGAGCCGTTATCATTACTTCCCGTCACACTTCAGTAACTCTACTAAGAGTCTAAGAGATACTACTCTTTTTACGAAATTAGATTTGCGTAGTGCCTACAACCTTGTCTGGGTCCGAGAGGGTGATGAATAGAAGACAGCCTTCCTCACCACCAGGGAGCACTATGAATATTTGGTAATGCCCTTCGGTTTGAGGAATGCCCCCTCTGTCTTCCAGTCTTTTATCAATGACGTTATCCAGGACATGTTGGGCCAGTACTCAACTTCCCATCCGGCCCAATCCAATTCTGCTCTAGGTCTCTTGAATATTAGCCCAGCTGATTCCAATCACTACCTTCTTTTAAGCATTACCCAAACTAACTCATTGTGAAGCCAAACCCCCATTTGCAATCCTGAGCATTTCCTTCTAATCTCTGTCTACTCTGGTTCCGGCCTCCTTTGCATCTCTTCCTTTTCCCTTTCTGACCTCCTTTCTGTCCCCCTATTTTCAGTTTGCCTCGCTGACGGCCTATCCTGGTTCTGCCCTTACACTGTTTTATGACTTTGATCTCGCCTTCCTTTTTCGTGTTTGATTGTGTGTTGTTGCTGTGTTCAACTGTACTATTGTTTAACAGAGCCTACTTGACTTTTAATTTTGTGCACTTTGGTCTGAGTTCTTTGTTTCTAATAATAATCAGCATGTTTAAACTGAATAGCCATGACAATGTACAATTTAAGGGCATTTCTTAACAGATTACTTTGTGGAATTATTCAGTAAAAATAGAAAAGGAATGCTGTATTTTTAAACCACTGCTATTGATCATGTGACATCTAATGTGCCATGTCATTCAGAGCTGCTATAATAATCATATAAGCTTGGAGTTTGGGATGACTTCCATCATCTTATATTTTTGGTAGTTTCCTACCAAGCAGTACATATAAGCTGCTTAAATAAGTGCATAATATAAAGGCAAATATTAGCAGATATGCTTTTTTGATTGTAGGAGCTGTTGGTATTCCTTTACCTAAAAATAAAACAGTACAAGGTTTATATATATATATATACCTTGTACTGTTTTATTTTTAGGTAAAGGTTTTTAGGTATATATACATATATATATATAAATAAACCCTGTACTGTTATTTATATATATATATATATATATATATATATATATATATATATATATATATATATATATATATATATATATATACTGTATATATAAAATGTATGTGTGTGTATATACTTCCTGGCCTAAAAAAAAGGTCACGACCTGGATTTAACTAAGCAGATTAGAGCCTCCCATTGGATAATTACTAAATGGGTGATTATGTTTCAGCTGGCAAAACATTATTTAACCCTAACTGGTGCAGTGAGTGGTTTCTTACTTGTTAAACAACCATGTCGAAAGAACCATTGTGTGGTCATGGAAAAGATGTTAATCTGTTTGTCACATCTCAGGCTGCCCTTGCCCCTCCCTGCCCACAGAGGTCGCCCTCACCTGAGTTCTAGTCATGGGTTTCCCACCTGATTGCAATTTGGAGGCCATTTTGTATGTTTAAAACCTCCATGTTGGCCTTTGTTCAGTGTGAAGTCTTGTTTGGTGTTTCCTGCAATTCTGAACCGCTCGTTTGTATGTATTGCGTTTCCTGGTTTTGTACCCCTGCTTCGTTTGTGGTTTTTGGCTTTGGTATCTCAGTTTTGGCTGCTTTCTTGTTTGTTTATCATTGGACGGATTTTCTGATATCGAACCTGGACTGTTTTTGGACTTTGAATATTTGCCAATTAAACCTGCACTTGACTCTTCACCTCGGTTGTGGATCCGTTCTGTGACAGAAGACTTCACCTAAAACGTGGAGCCAGCAGGTTTAGAAGTTTGTATGTCTCAGCAGGAACAGAAAATGGAAGAATTGAGGGGTATGATGCATCAACTGTTACAACGCATCTCTCCTTCGGAGCCTGAAACTTCACAAGGTAACCAGGCAGTTTCTTCCCAATCTACTGCCTGCCAGTATTCCATGCCTCGACCAGGTCTGACGGTTGCTGTTCCAGAGAGATATAGTGGTTCCCCTGATGAATGTGGGTCATTTCTAATGCAGTGTAGTTTGTATATTGAGCACAACCCTGGACAATTCTGCTCCGACACTGATAAAATTCATTTTGTTATCTCTTTACTCACTGGTAAAGCTCAACTATGGGCTACCACATTGTGGTCACAGAATAGCGAAGCCTTGAAATCTGAAACCCAGTTTTACTCACTCTTTAAGGCGGTTTTTGATCACCCCACGGCGGTCTTCAGAATGATCGCGGGTTTGCTGAAAGATGGAACATCCCTCTGGAACCTGTCCATCCTCTGCTGAAGTTACGAGCAGTGGATGATCGCCCATTGGGGACTGGATCGGTCCTTCACTCTACTGGAGAACTGGTCATGCACATTGGACTTTTTCATGAAGAATGTATATCCTTTCTAACCATAGACTCACCAAAGAATCCAATAATACTAGGCTTCCCTTGGCTAGAAAAACACCAACCTCAAATTTCCTGGGGGGAAAGGGAAATCACCAAGTGGGGGCCACATTGTTTTCAGAACTGTATTAACATTCCAGTTATGTAACCACAGTAGAAAGCCCCAATAACTCACAGCACGTGTTTATTACTGATTGTTACAAGCATTTGTGGGAAGTGTTTTCCAAGAGTAAGGCTAGTCAATTACCACCTGACCCATCATGGGACTGTGCTATAGACCTTTTACCGGGCACAGCTCCCCCTAGAAATAGAATTTATCCACTGTCAGTCGAAGGCCCTAGATGAATACATAGATGAGGCAGTAAGGGCTGGTTACATTCGTCCATCCACCTCTCCAGCAGCTGCTAGTTTTTTCTTTATTGAAAAGAAGGGGGGAGGTCTCCGTCCCTGTATCGATTACTGAGGTTTAAATGAAATCACTGTAAAATACCCATATCCCCTCCCTTTAGTACCTCCAGCTCTGGAAAAACTTAGAGGCGCTTCCATTTTCACCAAGCTGGATTTGAGAAGTGCCTACAATTTAATGCGAATAAGAGAGGGGGATGAATGGAAAACTGCATTTGTGACCACTAGGGGGCACTATGAATATCAAGTAATGCTGTATGGATTGGTCAATGCACCCTCAGTGTTCCAAGCCTTCATTAATGTAGTCTTAAGAGACATGTTGGATCGATGGGTAATAGTATACATGGACGACATCCTGGTTCACTCTCAGTCCTTGAAGGAACATCAAAGTCATGTTCAGCAAGTCCTTCAACAACTGCTAGACAACCAGTTGTTTGTTAAGGCAGAGAAATGTGAATTTCACAAATCGCAGATTTCCTTTTTGGGGTATGTTATAGATGTGGAAGGAGTACACATGGATAAAAGTAAGGTGTCTGCTGTAGTGCAATGGCCCAAACCTAGTACAGTTAAGGAACTGCAGAGATTTTTGGGATTTGCTCATTTTTATCGTAGATTCATTTGAAGATTCAGTTCTGTAGCAGCACATTTGACTTCCCTGTTGAAGGGGAAAAGTAAAGCTCTTCAGTGGACTGAAGATGCTGCTGAGGCATTCGAATCCTTGAAAGATCGGTTCATTTCGGCACCTATTCTGAGGCATCCTGATCCTTCTCTCCCTTCTATAATTGAGGTGGATGCCTCAGATTCGGGTGTTGGGGCTATCCTTTCCCAAAGGGTAGGGTCGCCACCTAAACTTCATCCATGTGCTTACTTTTCACGCAAGTTCGGCGGAAAGAAATTATGACGTGGGAAATAGGGAGTTGCTGGCCATAAAATTAGCCTTAGAGGAATGGAGGCACTGGTTAGAGGGAGCATTGCATCCATTTGTGGTACTAACTGACCACAGAAACCTTGAATACATAAAATCTGCCAAATGTCTGAATCCCAGACAAGCACGTTGGGCTCTGTTCTTCACACGTTTTAATGTCAATGTAACATATCGTCCAGGGACTAAGAACACTAAAGCTGACGCTCTATCTAGAATATGGGAAAAGGAGTCTACCCATACTACTAACGAAACCATTATTAACCCAGCTTGTGTTGTAGCCCCTATCAGGTGGGAACTCATGGAAGAAATTCAGAGGGAAAGAGAGACAGAACCCACTCTGCCAGATTGTCCCACTAATAAGGAGTACGTACCTTCTTCCATGAGACGGAAGGTGCTGGATCTGGTTCATTCTACACATAGTTCTGGCCACCCGGGCATCCAACGTACAGGGGTACTAGTTAAAAATAAATTCTGGTGGCCTGAAGTTGATCAAGACGTGTATCAGTTCGTGAAATCGTGTACAGTATGTGCACAGAGTAAGTCACCTAGGCAGCTTCCAGCAGGTCTTTTAGAAACATTACCCATCCCCAACAGACATTGGTCACACATAAGTATTGACTTTATCTCCGATCTTCCTAACTCTCAGGGAAGTACTGCCATTTTAGTAATAATAGACAGATTTTCAAAGGCATGCAGACTGGTGCCTATGAAAAAGCTGCCCAGTGCCATGGAAACAGCCGAAGCCCTGTTCCATCATGTTTTCCGTTTATATGGCATACCAGAGGACATTGTGTTTGATCAAGGCCCTCAGTTCACTTCACATGTTTGGATAGCCTTTTGTAACCACCTGAACATTAGTGTTAGTCTGACATCAGGCTACCACCCGCAGGCTAATGGGCAGGTGGAAAGACTTAACCAGGAGATTTCTAAGGTCATATTGCAGTCGATCACAGAATGACTGGTCACAGTTCCTACCAAGGCCTGAATATTCACAGAATTCTTTAATCAGTTCATCCACACACTTAACACCATTCCAGTGTGTTCTAGGATTCCAGCCACTATTGTTCCCCTGGACAGGTGAGCCATTCACTGTACCTTCCATTGATGACTGGATGAGAAGGAGTGCTCAAACATGGGAGAAAGCGTATGTGCGCTATATGAGCTATTCGGAGACATGTCATTCAGGCAAATCGCCATCGTCGTAATGTAGCTCCTCTAACTCCAGGGCAAATGGTATGGTTATCTACCAGAGATTTAAGGCTAAAGCTGCCCTGCAGGAAATTAAGCCCCAAGTTTGTTGGACCATTCAAAGTGTTAAGACAAATCACCCTAATCTCTTATCAGCTAGAACTCCCTCCTTCATACCGTATCTCACCCACATTTCATTGTTAAAACCAGTGTCTGTCTCTTCTCAGGTCGAAACAGCAACAGTGACTCCCCCCTAGCTCTAGACATGGATGGCTCCCCTGCATATACTGTCCGCACATTGTTAGACTCCCGTCGCCGAGGGAGGCGCATGTTCTATTTGGTGGATTGGGAGGGGTATGGTCCAGAAGAATGCTCGTGGGTCCCTGCGGAAGACCTTCTGGACCCTTCATTGATCACAGATTTTCATAGAGATCATACTGGCTGTCCTGCTCCTAGACCCAAGGGTCGACCTCGGAGGCGGACATTTCGTGCGTCTGGAGCCGCCCGTCAAGGGGGGGTTATGTCACATCCCAGGCTGCTGTTGCCCCTCCCTGCCCACAGAGGTCGCCCTCACCTGAGTTCTAGTCCTGGGTTTCCCACCTGATTGCAATCGGAGGCCATTTTGTATGTTTAAAACCTCCATGTTGGCCTTTGTTCAGTGTAAAGTCTTGTTTGGTGTTTCCTGAACCGTTCGTTTGTATGTATTGCGTTTCCTGGTTTTGTACCCCTGCTTTGTTTGTGGTTTTTGGCTTTGGTATCTCGGTTTTGGCTGCTTTCTTGTTTGTTCCTCATTGGATGGATTTTCTGATATCGAACCTGGACTGTTTTTGGACTTTGAATATTTGCCAATTAAACCTGCACTTGACTCTTCACCTCGGTTGTGGATCCGTTCTGTGACACTGTTTCAGAAGGGGTAAATTATTGGCTTGCATCAAGCAGAGAAACATCTAAAGAGATTGTTGAAACTACTCAAAATGGGGTTAAGAACTGTCCAATGTATTATTCAAAATTGGAAGGACAGTGGGGAAACATCTTCGAGGAAGGAATGTGGTCAGAAAAAATCTTGATCATGATTGGTGAAATCAAATCATAGAAAAACAACAGTAAAACTCAGGGATATGTTTACTAGTGACAGTAAGAGCATTTCCACACACACATTACGAAGGGAACCCAGGAGATTGGTACAAACCAGCTGTGTAGCCTAAAAAAAAAATAAACGCTCGTCAGTGAATCTAACTGGCAAAAATGGCTTCAATTTGCTGGTAAGTATGAAGATTGGGCTCTGGAGCAATGGAAGAAAGTCATGTTGTCAAGATTTACCCTGTTCCAGAGTGATGGGCGCATCAGAGTAAGAAGAGAGGTGGCTGAAGTGATGCACCCATCATGCCTAGTGGCTACCTAAGCCTGTGGGGGCAGTGCTATGATCTGGGGTTGCTGAGGTGGTCTGGTCTAGGCTTAGCAACGTCATGTACTCAAAGAATGAGATCAGCTGATCACCTGAATATACTAAACAACCTGGTTATTGGCTAGTTGTGTAAGGCGACGTTTCCGGTTTCCAATTCTAAGTTTGGTAAGCACAAGCATTTCTGCTTTCCACCGGTCAGCACGCAAAATGGCATTTTACACGCAATGTCTTCAAGACTTGCCAAAAGTAACCATCAATGATGTTCAGCACATCATTCAGGCTTTGTCGACAGCACCCAGAAATAAGCGTGAGATGGGCTTCAAGATGTACGTCTCCAGTTACATCGATAATTACGAAGGTAAGTTAACTTGGCTTATTAGCTTAGTAGCTAGCTAGCGCCCATAGGTAAACATTTACAGAGGATTCGTTCGCTAATATCTAATTTTGCTATTTAACCGTTGGATAATTTGACCCAGTTTTTAGTGTGTTGATGATAACATGACATTGTTATCATCTTGGAGATGCTTGTATGATGCAAATCTAAGAATGAAATGATAACCACTTTAGACTTAATAATATTGTAGTTAACTGTACATTGCTGAGACTGACACACAAAAAAACATGGACCAACCTTGTGTAAAAACGAATGTCTTCGTCTGATCCTGCAAGCCGTTGCTGCCCAAAACGGGCAGCCCAAAACTGCAGTTGTGAAGCTTCAAGCTGGTGTTATAGCTCATGTATTTTTCTCTTCATTGCTTTGTTCTCATTTGCCAAAGCATCTGCCATTGCTGAGGTCGTCGGAGTAACGCTGTAATCATGATCAGGCGCTATCTGCACTTCCATCTCTTGGTCGGGGTCAGACACTGCTGGGGAAGGGCATCTCGGCCGACGTTGCCAAACATTAAGCCTTGGTGCGGGCATGCTGTAATCGTTCCAGGCAAAAAGACAGGGCACATTGTTGAGTTTTCTCTTTCCCACGGCCGACACAACAAAGTCTCCTGTGTTAAAATGCCTACTACAGACGCGAGTACTTTGAAGGGGGCTGAAGTTGTCCCTACGAATCTGTGTAAGCCACTGAGCCCACACCTCAGGATCCACTGGAAACCTATGAAAGCTAATCTCCGAGTTGTACCTTGAAGAATTAGCACACAGCAATGTAGAGACGTCGTCTTCTCTTGGCGTTGATATGTCAGTCGTTTCTCCTTTATGTTAAAAACACTCATGATTGCTATTGCTTTCCACAGATTCGCTCAAATCTCCTTACAACCGCTACAACCGGAAACAGTGATGCCTACCAACCATAAACCGGAAATTAAGAGACGCCATCTTGTGCACACAGCGAATTCCATCAGTGGGTTTTTTTTCCTTGATGGCACGGGTATTCCAAGATGACAATGCTAGGATTCATCAGGCTCAAATTCTGAAAGACCTGTGTGTGTGTATATATATATATATATATATATATAATATATACTGCTAAAAAAATAAAGGGAGCACTTTTTAATCAGAGTATAGCATCAACTCAGTTCAACTTCAGGGATATTGATCTGGTCAGTTAAGTAGTAGGGAAGGCCTTTAATCAGTTTCAGCTGCTTTGGTGTTAATGAAATTAACAACTGGTGCAGTAGAGGAGCAACAATGAGACACCCCCTAAAACAGGAATGTGTCTCCCAGCACAGTCTTAAGAGTACGGTGGAGATTCCAGGAGACAGGCAGTTACTCTAGGAGAGCTGGACAAGGCTGTAGAAGGTCCTTAACCCCTCAGCAGGACCGGTATCTGCTTCTTTGTGCTAGGAGGAACAAGATGAGCACTGCCAGAGCCCTACTGCTGTGAATGTGTCTGACCAAACAATCAGAAACAGGCCTCATGAGGGAGGCCTGAGGGGCCGACGTACTGTAGTGGGCCCTGTGCTCACTGGCCAGCACCGTAGAGCTCAATTGGCAGATCCGCCACAGGCGCCTTGTGCTTTTTACAGATGAGAGCAGGTTTTACCTAAGCACATGTGACAGACGTGACAGGCTCTGGAGATGCCGTGGAGAATGTTATGCCATCTGCAACATCATTCAGCATGACTGGTTTGGTGGTGGGTCAGTGATGGTCTGGGGAGGCATATCCCTGGAAGGATGCACAGACCTCTACAGCCTAGACAACGGCACCCTGACTGCTATTAGGCATCGCTATTAGGAGCGTGTGGAGGCCATACAAACTACTGAGTACCATTTTGAGTTGCTGCAATGGAATTTGGGTTAAATGGACGAGCCTGCTGATTCTTTTTTTTTTGCTTTGATTTTCAGGGTGTCTTTGAATTCAACCCTCTGTAGGGTAATCTTGTTCATTTCCATCGAACGATGTGGCATCCTTTCATTCCTACCACATTACCTAGTCAATATGAGGAAAGATATTGTGCATGATTTTTTTCCCTTTGAGATCTGATGTGTTTTCAAAGTGTTCCCTTTATTTTTTTGAGCAGTGTATATATACTGTATACTGTATATATAATATACACACACTTTATTACCAAAAGTATTCACTCACCCATTCAAATCATTAAATTCAAGTATTACCAGTACTTCCATGGACACAGGTGTATAAAACAAAGCAAGTAGTACGGTACTTGTCTGACTGCATTTTCTCAAGCATATAGTTTGGTGAAGGGGTGATTATGGTGTCAGGTTGTTTTTCAGTAGAAGGGCTGGGAAATCTTAATTCTTCAGCATACCAGTAGATATTGGACAATTTCATGCTCTGACATGAAACTACTGCAGTGTTTGGTCGATGTGGCCTGCAAAATCAAGAAGTGTGTGAAAATGACAGGTGGATTGTTATCATCCACCTCGTTGGCAACCCCAAGGTAGCTCCTGTTTATTGGCCACATGGGATAAGATAAGCAGTGGCACAAATATAAAAGAGAGACGTTGTGAACATTTTCAACCTACAGCTTCAAACTGCCAATATGAGACCACTTGTCTTCCTTGTGCTCCTCGGAGCTGCTTGTAAGTATCACATTTACCAGTATCAATACTTGATAGATACTTGTCAATCATTATACTGAATTTCAGTGTTTCCTGTTTACTCATTTGCATGCTGTTTTGGTGCAGTTGCTCTGGAGGACGACAAGATTGTTGGGGGATATGAGTGTAAAGCCCACTCCCAGCCCTGGCAGGTGTCTCTGAACATTGGCTATCACTTCTGTGGAGGCTCTCTGATCAATGAGAAGTGGGTCGTTTCTGCTGCTCACTGCTATAAAAGGTAAGTGGTCTCATAGTTGGGAGACCAATCATTACAGGACACTTGTTGTTATTAACTAATCCTGAAATTCATTCTAACACTTTCTCTTGTAGTCGTATTGAGGTCCGCTTGGGTGAACACAACATCCAGATCAACGAGGGCAGTGAGCAGTTCATCGACTCTTCTCGCGTCATTAGAAACCCCAATTATGACTCCTGGACCCTGGACAGTGACATCATGCTGATCGAACTGAGCCAGCCTGCCAGCTTGAATGGATATGTGCAACCCATTGCTCTGCCCAGTGGCTGTCCTCCTGCTGGCACTCAATGCCTTGTCTCCGGATGGGGAAATACCATGAGCTCCAGTAAGTAGAAACTCATGGTGCATGAAAAAGGTGTTTAGGGTGGTATTTGGTTCAGTTCCTGTGAAGCTGTTTTGTTAGTGGTTTGTACTCTCCAGTGACTGTTTTTCCTTTTCCCATCACTCACTTTTCCTGTAGCTGCTGACTCTAACAAGCTGCAGTGTCTGGAAATCCCTATTCTCTCTACAACTGACTGTAACAACTCCTACCCTGGCATGATCACTAACACCATGTTCTGCGCTGGCTTCCTGGAGGGAGGCAAGGACTCTTGTCAGGTATCTACATAAAGACACAAAGACGGATAGATGCACACAAGCAGGCATGCACGCATGCACACAGAGAATGTGCATCACACTTTTAGTGCATCAGAATTTTAATATATAGTAACACAATGTGTATCACTTGTTATGTGTGCATGTGCTATATTTATGACTATAATTTGAATCATATTGCACAACTTAAATACAAGCATTTCTTGCTCTCAGGGTGACTCTGGTGGTCCTGTGGTGTGCAATGGTAAACTGGAAGGTGTTGTGTCCTGGGGCTATGGCTGTGCTGAGGTTAACCACCCCGGTGTTTATACCAAGGTAAAATTGTTATCTGTGTATTAGCTGTAGTACATACAATACAACAATACATACAATATAGTCTTGTGTCCTCAATATAGTCTTGTGTCCGCATTAATACAATTGTTAAAATGAACATTTCAATAAGACTGGAAGCATTTTCCTTAAACATCTTGTTCTTCCCTCAGGTCTGCATGTTCACCAGCTGGATCGCTGACACAATTGCCAGTTACTAAATCTGAAGCTACCTCATACAACACTGTAGAGTGACTCAATTTCAATAAATAATAAAAAACTAAAGTTTGCCATTTGACTCTTTCCTCAGACCTGCTTTTCAGTTAAGTACATGAATTTTGTGAGGAACGCTTCATATAATTTCCATCCACTTTATGATCAGCACTTTTTTTGCACAGTCAGGTATTTTATGTAGATGACATAGACAATGCTTACTTTGCCTAAAATCAAGGCAAATAATTGAAAAGGAAAACAGTTACAATAAAGTAATGTTGAAGACAAAGAAAATATATAAATATTGATGTCAGTATCAGTAAGAAGAAAATGCTAAAAGTTAAATAAAAGCAAAATGCAATGATCTGTAAATCCCATAGACTCCTATAGACTATATTTTGTTTACAATAGAATATAGAACACATATGAAATGTTGAAAGTGAGAAATTCTACCATTTAATGACAATTATCAACTCCACTTGGTGGCAGAAACCCATCTTAAAAAAGTTGAGATAGGGGAAACAGAAAGCTGGAAAGTAAGTGGTACTAAAAACAAACCAACAAACAAAACAAACGGAGAAAGCATATTTTCAAATAGTTGCAAATACAAAAAGGTTCACCAATCTGCGAAAAAATTGTGTCTAATATCAGATCATAAGATGATTGGCGGCACTGTATAAAAACAGGCATGATTGTGTACTGGATAGGCTCAGGAACACTTCCAGAAATCACTGTCTGTGAACACAGTTGGCCATGCGATCCACAAATGAAGGTTAAAGCTGCATCATGTAATGAAGAAGCCATACGTCTACACGATGCAGAAATGGCACTGTTTAAACCGGGAAATGAAATGAAAAACTGTTCTGTGGTCAGATGAATCAAAATCTGCAAATCTTTTCAGAAACCACAGATGCTGTGTCCTGCAGTTTCAAGTCAGAAGTCTCACATTAGAACCGCTCTTCGCTTCGCACTACATCTCACTCTGCGTCACTCCATCACTGCGTGTTTTTTTTTAGTTAACTGCGCTATTCGATTGTTATCAAAAAACTATACTTATTTATCTTTAATGGCTTTAAACTCCACATACAGATTCAAGAGAAGAGCAACCATCCAGCTTGTTATCAGCTCACAGTTCAAAAACCGGCCAAAGTACATGTGGTTGCATTAGTGCCTATGGCATGATCAGCTTACACATCACTATCAATACTGAACAGTGTATAGAGGTTTTAGAGGAACATATGCTCCCATTCAGACAACGTGTCTTTCAGTGAAGGCCTCGCATATTTCAGCAAGATGATGCCAAACCACATACTGCATTCCTTACAACAGCATGACTTCTCAGAGAAACAGTCCAGATGCTGAACTGTCCTGCCTGCAGTTCAGAACTTTCACTAAAAGAAAACATTTGGCACATCATGATATAAAAAATCCAGAAGACCAGGACTGTTGAGCAGCTAGAATCCTACATCACACAAGAATTAGACAAGATTCCTTTCGCAAACCTCCAGCTATTTGCCTTCTTAGACAGTACCCAGACAGTTACAGACTGATGTTAAAAGAAGAGGGGATGCTACACAATTGTGTTCTATGTTCTAGTGTGAAAAAAATATGCGTCTATAAAATTGGTAAATCATTGCATTCAGAATTCTCACATGGTACCATGTTGTGCCATCTGTTTTCTTGACATTTGATGTATCATTCATCATGTTCTCATACCCCACACAATCAGCATTTCACCAGATCTTTCGGAGACTTTTAACTTTGGTTACTGGACTTTCGTAGTTTTTACCCTGTATGTTCTAAGTGTATCTGCTTAGTCCTACGTTTGCAAAAATTACAGTGGCACTACAAAAGTAAAGTGGCACTAATCTGTGTCCTCCAGAGGAAGAAAGGTTCCTTCGAAGTATTTTGGGACTTTTTTCTGGTTAATTTTTTGCCGGTTCATGTTATTTGTCTTCTTTAGTATATCCAAATATCTGTTACATTTTCCCAAAATGTCAGTTCTGAAACCTGCTTCTAAATAGAATTGATCTGAAATGAGTAAATACATAGAATTTCTCTTGAATATTCATTTTCTTACTAACCCAAGTTTTCGATATACCACATCAAGCCATACATTGCCTTCCTGAAATAAACGTATCATAAAAAGAGATATATCTACAGTCAACAAACTGAGTTTTAAGTATATCATATTTTCTGTCATCCAGAAATGATGTATATAGACTATATCAAAGAAACTACACTGGTACAATGTTACAGCATAGAGTGGCGAACTCACGTAAATAGGACTTCATATTGGCTTTGCAAAGCCTTTATCTTGTGATCGAAATACATATCCTTATCCAAACATACCATATCATGTTCCATATTTCATGGAAAACTTACACATAGAGGTAGAGGGTGGGAAGACTTCCATCTGCTGAGAGGCTATAGGAGGAACACACATTCAAGGATCTAAAGATTAAGAGACTATTGCAGCAACAGTTGGAAAAAACTTACGTTGCTTAACATACTGTTACTCAATCTAGTACATCAGCTTAAATGTAAGATATGTACATACAAAAGAGCTTCAGTGGTTAAATGTGCAAGAAGACGTGCATGTAATATGCAAAAACCAAAAGCATTAACATAAAAATGCACCATGGCATCTGTTTTGTATATGCTGTTGGGTGGGTAAAGGTTTTATTGATTTATGATTGTAATTTACTACTTAGTTGTGTACAGACTCAACACTCTTGCTCACTCTGCCAAGGAAAATCTGGCAAGGAAAAAACATGCAACTAAAAATAATTTTCTGGTTCAGTCTGCTTGGTGGAGGTATTCTGTACTCAATTCATTTTGTCTTAAATGTTAAAAATATAAAAAGTATCAGTTAACAAATAGATACATTTGTTTTAATGACTCTTCAGGTAATTTCTTATGTTTATCTGTATTGGCCAGCAAACACTTGTTACGCGGGACGAGGGGACCGGATGCAAAAGCAAGTCAGTTTAATGACATAAAGAATAAAACAAAAACCAAGGGGGCTATACACGGGAACCAGGCTGAACAACAACAGACATAGAGAAACTTACTGAGAACTTCATGGAAAACACAACAAGACAAGGGACCAGTAGGGAGACAAAATACCGAACAAGAACAAAGGGCAGACACCGGGTATAAAACTGCTAGGGCTGACGAGAGACACCTGGGATGGGGCGGAGCTACAAACACATGACCTAGAGGGCGAAGACAGGAGGGGCACATGACCAAACAGACAGACGCAAACGGGGCAAGACAACAAAGGTCACATGATAATAACACAAGCACATGGACAGGCAGACAGACATGGCAGGGTGTGACAACACTATCTAATAGCTACACCCAATCTATAGTTCTGCTCATAAATGTAAGGGTTTCTTAGGAACTGTGCAAATAATAAAAGCACTAATAATACAATAAATAAATAAATAAATTAAGCATTAATTATCAGACTTTAGATTATCCTTACACACTGGCTGTTGATTGGTCTGTATGGTACTGGCATTCTGCAAGATTTTTTTATCTGCTAGCAGTGCTTATTCTGTACTCAATTTATTTTGTCTTTTGTCCATTGAGCAATTTCTCTCTGTTCTCTTTTTATTTTAACTTTGATAGCTACATTTGATCGGCTCTAAAATCTCACCAGCTCATGCACTGGTGTGATCACTGATTCCATGTTCAGTGCTGGCTACCTGGAGGAAAGGACTCATGCCAGGTATGCTGTGACACTGAATCACTAACAGCAAAACCACAATATTATTTTTTTTTTACACATTCTTTTTCAAAAGCATGTCGTAATATGTCTTTGTCACTGCATTACTTATCAGATAAAAACAAATAGTTACTTGTGCTTTTATGTACTCACTTTCTGTCTCAGAGTGACTCTGGGATCCTGTGGTGTGGAATAATGAGCACCAGGGTGTGGTGTCCTGAGGCTAAGGCTGTGCTGAGAAGAATCATCCTGGTGTATATGCCAAGGTAGTATAAAAAGCTTTTAAATTACATTTACACTTAGACTTATGGCATTTAACAGATGCTTTCATGCACAGCGACTTACAACCATGCTTAGTGTTCAGTTAGAGAAGGTTTCCTAGCTAGCACAAGTAGGTCTAAGGCTTGCTTTGAGCTCAGTCAATGCCTGAACAAGGGTGAGCACTAATACCTAGTAAAAAAAAAATAGAGTTCAATACAGCATAAGTGCACCAGCTAGCAATCCCAAGCCAGTGCTGATACATAAAGAGAAGTTCAGCATAAGTGCAAAACAAAGCATTATATTATCAGTGTATATTGTATATCACTTAGTGCTCACTTACATGTGTTAGAAGAGATGGGTCTTTAGTCTGTTTTGAAGAAAGAGAACGTCTGCCGTTTAGGCAGCCAGTGGAAGTTTATTTCACTATCTGGGGGCAAGGACAGAGAAGAGTCTGGATGCTCTTAGACTATACCTGTCTCAAAAATGTACATATCAGAATTTCTACAGACCGCTCCTGTCTCTGTATATTCAGTATTTTGTGTCTTTTATATATCTTTATTTTAATGTTTAGTATGTATATAGTTTTGTCCTCCTGTAGAGCACCAACCTGAGCCTCACCACAAGCATTTCAATGCATAAATGTCCTGACATGTTGTGCAAATGACAAATAAACCTGAAACCTGAAACTTGAAACTTGTCCTCCATGCATCTTGAGGGATCTGATGCAGGCAGCTAGAGGAAGTCAGTGAAGGGAGCGCAGCAGTGTAATGACATGAGTGAACCTGGAAAGATTGAAGACATGCCAAGCTGCCTTTTGAATCAGCTTCAAGAACTTAAAAACCTCATAGCTAGCAGAGGAAGACCAGCCAGGAGGGAGTTACAGTAGTAAACCTTGAGAGAGGAAGGGTCAAATCCTCTGTATGTTGTACAGGAGAAATCTGTATGACTGAGTCAGGTTCCCAATATGAGCTAGGAACAATAACTAATCCAGAATCACAGCTTCTTGCATCTTTACCTTAAGGTGGTGAGCTGTCACCCATGAGAAGATGTCAGTCAGGCATGCTGAGATGCGACTGCATAGCTGTGTATCAGATGGTGGGAACAGGTTTCTGTTGAGTGTGGCAGTTTAAAGCCAAACTTTCTGAGGTCCTGAGGAGTTGATTATAGACTGCACATTCAAGAGAAAAAAAGGAGTGATAAAACAGCATTCCGATTATCCTAAAAGTTGTTCAGTGGAATTGGAACTAACAAACCATACAAAAGAGCTCCAGACCATTATCCATCTTCCACCAAACTTCATCGTTGCCACTATGCATTCTGACAGGTAGCGTTCTACTGGTATGTGGAAACCTTAGAATCATCCATCAGACTGACAGTGAACATTAGCCATAGCCAGCTGTAAGGTCACCGAGGTCCAGACATCAGTAGTTTTAGAGTTTTTTTCTTTTGTGCCATTATAACCATCCGGTAGACTACAAAACGTAAATTTCAGGTGAGGCTAATCATTTTCTGAGTAGGGAGTTTACAGCCATTTTGTGACAGTTGGGTTTGCACACAGAGAAATTTGTCCTCCACATTTAACCCATTTGTGAAGTGAAACACCCACATATACCCGCACACACACTAGAGGGCAGTGATGACATCTGCGAGGAAGTTGGGTGCCTTGCTCAACACAGGCTTTAGCAGAGCTCAGTAACACTGAGATTAATAACTGATCATCACATTGATTGATCAGTCTAGCCAGTGTCCAGCAGAGCTCAGTAAAAATGATATAAAGAATTGATCATCACATTGATTTGTCTACATAGGCTTTGGCAGAGCTCAGTAACACTGCGAGTCATAACTGATCTGAATGTAATTCACAAGGAAGGTGGCTAATAACTTCTGGTATGTTGCTGGTCCGCTGTCTAAACTCAAACCCACTATCACACATCACCTGAATGAGCTGACCATTTAACTGTCTGGCCTCTTCCTTAGTAAGTACGCTCTGCAAACAGTCTCAGCTCATCATCGGCCATGCTGTGTTCCCTGGCATGCTGCTGAAGTGTAAAGGTGACACAGTAAGGGAGAACCTGTCACTCAAACATGTCTGGAGGACTGTCTTAATGTCACACCAAATGAATCTGAAGTTTATCACAAGTTGGTGTCGGATTTGGTGCAACAGTCTCTGGATGTCTCCATTGACTCTGAAAGCTTGCTCTTGAACGCTAATCAAGACTTCTAGTAGAGAGACACATCAGAATTGACCCAGGAAGGAGCTATTTATTGAGATTTAGACCATCAAACTGACAGGAGCAGTCAAACATGATACGTTTTTTCCATTATGTGATACCCTGTGGTGTGGTATGAACCACAATTATTTGCACTTTCTAGATGAAGCCCTCTTTTCTTAAGCCTCCATCCTATATGCTTCAGTTAGCTTTGGCTTTCTTGTAAGCGTAATTTTTAAGATACTCAGACATGACATGGCTGCTTCTTTAGTAGAGTGAAAAATTGGCATGCTCGGCTTGCAGAGCAAGGGTGTGGCACATCGCAATCTACTGCCACACAGACCATCTTAGACTCCTAAGCACTATAAGTGCTTATTGATCCTGCTTGGATCTTGTGACCAAATTCTAATACCTTTATGGTAAACCAAAGTTTGTAGCAGAAAGCAGCATGGTGCGTTCTGATCCATCATCACCATGGTGAAGTAGTACATATATCACCTTCAATAGTACTTCAATAGCTACCCACATTATCTAGGTGTAGTAGTGTTGTGCAAAACTCGTATTTCTTTTGGCACATTGCACTGGATTGCTGGGTGGGGTCTCCTGCATCCCTTTGTGGAGCATCTGTTCTTTCATTAGAAACGGCAACACTGGGCATTGAATCAGAATGTTCAGTAACTTGACAATGCCAGCTTGGGTGGTCCTTACCTCTGCCTTCTTCTGACCTAGTAGGGCTGCTGACACTTGCTCCAGCATCATGCAAAACTCTGTGGCTGTGGTGTGAAGGGGCCTCTGAGCTGGTTGTCGTTTGGTTTGTAACTTGTTCTTGCCTCTAGCTGGTTGATCATCAGTTGAGCCTTTAGTCATGAACATTCCCACTACTCTCTCAAATGCTGGTGAATCTCTGTAGGTCACATCTTCAGTCTTCTTGTAGCAACTTGATGAGGTGGACCATCTTTTTCATTAAGAGCTGAAATAGTATCAGAGAAGGGAGTAGGAGAGTGTTAGTAACAGTCAGCCTTAGGCAAGACTGAGGGATGAAAGAAAAAACCTTGCCAGTAGGGGGCACAACACTTTCAAAGTGTTAATTTAAAATAAAATAAAAAAAAGTAAAACTGAAGGGTTACTGTCTATAGTCCACTCAACTTGGACATGGAGATTAACAGGCAGCAGTTCTGGTACATTTGGGTTTTATAAAGCATTATTTACTAAACATATGTCAGAAGGGAGAGAGAAAGAAGCTGAAGGAGACTGAAACAAGGACACGTAAACCATGTGTTTTACGGAACAAATCAGATGGAGGATAGAAAAGGAGACTGACAAGGTTGAGAAACCAGATCTGGTGGAGATTAATGATCAGGAAGAGGGAAAATATTTTGTCTTTTGTATTTTGTAAAATATTTTTGAAAATATTTTAAATATTTTTGTCAAATTAATTTTGAACTACGAAAAAATCATGAAACCATTAAAAAGGTCTGTCACCCAGTTTATTAAACATCCCCACTAAGCAAAATCACTCTTTCTGAGACGGAACTGATCTATAAGCTGTATATTTGATTAAAATATTTAGGGCCTTGCAGCTTAACTAAGAGAGAGTAGATGTGTTTTGTGACTTTGCCTGCTCTCTGCCTGTTGGAAGTGGATCTACGTAGAATTTAAGTCATACTAACTCTAAGACATCTACTGTCTATCTATATCAAAAATAGCTATTTGTTATACATTTCATTCTCAAAAAGTTATCCTGGGAGGAGACCAATGCCCCTCTAATAAAGACCTAGCGCCCTACCCATATTTGTAAATGTTAATCAGAAAAACCCAGTTTCCTAGCCTGGTGCCAACAGAAAAAAAATAAATGAAAAAAAAAAATCCCTACCAAAAATAATTTCCATACAGAGAGAACATTTTGCATAGACAGCACATGCATCAGTGCTCTGGGAGTGTTTATAGCTCCTGAAGTTGCATACTTGCAACTGTTCATCAACAACAGCAGCAGCAGCAATGATTTTGATTAACATCCTCACCTTGACCGTCCTGCTCTGCATCAAAGGTATTGTTGCTATAATAACCATTATGTGGTCTTATAGCCAGACTCAAGAACTCATGAAGTCTTTATAAAAAAACACTCTTCTTTTTCAGAATCCAGAACAGGAGTCTCCAACATTCAGGCTCCTGCTTTTACCCTTGTTGAGAAAGGACAGACAGTGGTGTTGAGCTGTAAAACAAGTTCCCACATCGGACGCCTTTCAGACGGCGACTGCAAATCGTGCCTTGCCTGGTACTATCAGAGAGATGGAAACACACCTCAAGTTCTCATCCACAGTATTTCATCAGTTCAGTCTGATACTCCATCTCGGTTTGTAGGCAGTGGAAGTGACCATGGAACAGAGTTTACTCTGACCATCAGTGAAGTTCAAACTGAAGATGCGGGAGATTACTACTGTCAGAGTTACCACTGGATAGAGAGCAAAGCAGTGTTCCACAGTGATATAGAGCTGCACAAAAACCCTAGCTATCCTTCATGACGTGAAGTGCACAACAGGCAACACTCAGCAGCACTGAAGAATATCTAAGCTGTGCCCTGCAAAATATTGGAACATCAAAGTTTTTTTTGTCAGTACACCTAGCATGTACACCTTATGAAAAACATATATAAAAAGCATGTATAGTACACTTTATAACAACAACAACAACAACAACAACAACAACAACAACATATAACGTACTTCACTTATTCCATACTATACTACCAATTTAACCCATAAAAAACTCATTTTGTATGAAAAAGTTGTAAAGCTAAATATGCTTAAAACTAAATGCACTAACTACACTAGACATTTTCAAGCTCAGCAACCCAGGACAACTTTCTAGATACTGGACGTTGGAAGCAGAACGACTTTTGATTCTTTAGGTAAGTTTTTCATTTTAAATGCTTCTTTGCATTTGTAAGTTATAGATCCATTACTCTGAACAGTGCAGGCCATTTTTTCTGATTATAACAATAACAGCCAGGAATTCGAACCCTAGCCAGGAGAACCCAAGGTCTCTTTCTTGGAGTTAATCCTCTTATTTTTATATTGACCAGAAGAACATACAAAATTCACATTCCTTTTTGTCATAACACCATGCTCTGCATTGATCACGGATACAGCCAAACACGGTGCTATTCCATGGTTTCAGTTCTTTAGACCTCTCACTCAGAAATTCTGTATATACCTGCATGGCACTTGCCAACTCTACCAATAGTTAAGTTTGCTGGTGACACTGTTGTGATGGGTCTGATCTCTGGCCATGATGAAGTGGCCTACGTGGAGGAGATTAAACATGTGGTGAGTTGGTGCCACAACAATAATCTTCTCCTCTAGATGTTTATGATGTATCGCATGGTTCTATTCATGCCTTTTCTCTTCGGTTTCTTTCAATTGCTCACGGGCTACAGTTGATCTACACTGCATGTGAAGTAATTAATTCATAAGGGCAAATAGAAATGAATGAGTAAAATAGCATCGCTTTTTGCTCCTCAAACGGCAAACTTTTATCCACTCCATAAAATGCAGATATATCGTTCTCCAGCTCTTGCTCAACCTAGCCAATTTTAGGCAGGTAACTCAAGCGCCCCTTTGCACAGACTGAGAAAATCCAAACTGAAATTTGCTCAGAAGCTTTATTCTCTAATTCATTTAAATGTTCAGAATAAAAAGTAAACTATGCACTTGTTTACAAACCCTACTTCAGAAAAGCAACGTTTTAATTGTTGCCCACCCAAACAACCCATAATAAGATCTTCGTACCACCTCTGCTAACAGGGCAAATGTGGGAGTTACATAATAGTACATTAGCACACACTCACTATTCTACACTATGTAACTATGCAAAAAACTAATGCTAGGTACAGTTAGCATCTCTTACCTTGTCCAACATGACCTCATCCTACAGTTTTTTGAGTCCTTGTCCTCTCAGTGGCACCTTTTCTGCATGTTTTTGCAGTTTTGTTTTTTTACCTCCTCACATGGTTTACATGTCATTCGTAAATGTCAGCGGGTCATCTTCAGTGACGAGTCCTGCTTTTCTCTTGGTGGAGATGTCCAATGAAACTATGTGGAGGTACCGTGGTCAGCACCAACATGAACAATGTCACAGGTCCAGAAGGCCTGGTGTCACTCCACCTCTACCGCAAAATCTGCAGGAACTGTGAGAAAATTTAGGATGCATGGATTATCACAGGACACCATCGGGAACCTCTGTCACCCTATGCTGAGATGTCTGGTATGATACCTTGTGAAGAGCAGACAGCACAAGATAGATAGATAGATAGATAGATAGATAGATACTTTATTGATCCCAGAGGGAAATTCAAAAAAATTTCCCTCACTAAGAGAGATAGAGAGACAGCGAAAGTTCTTTTGTCAGTCCAGTAACTTTAGAATTCAGCAGTTTCAGAATAAATTTTGCCTTGCCTTAGTAAAATTCTGAAAGGAGAAGATTTTTACACCCAAGTGACTTCAGGTTATATTAGTTAAATGGCTTAAATTCCGATATTAAAAGCTGGAGGTGTCATTGCTTGTTTTACTGAAAGGCATGTGGATTTACACTGATCTATGTGGTGTTTTAAACTAGTTTGAGGCCTGTGCAAGTCGACCTGAATTGTGTGCTGCTTGGTCTCTGTGCTGTGAGGTTCTCTGTGCTAACCATCTTGTGTTTTATATTTGACTTCAGTCAAAGTTCCAGCATCTAGTGAACTCCAGGTGTATACATTTCAAAACAGATTACAGAAAAGAAAAATGTTGCAGGTTAGCTTCAGTGTACTGTGGGAATAAGTAGAGTCCTAATCAAACTTAATAAAAAGTAAAGCAAAACAAATATGATAAAGTCTTCAAAAGAAGACTGTTAATAAAAATTCACCAATGGTAAGCCACTGATGGGCTGATTCTTGTGATAAAGAGTAATTTAATTTAAGGTCAACCATATAATGCAGGTGTACCACAAGGGTGGGTTAGGTTTAATCACACTTAGTCCAATTATTCAGATGTAAGTAAGAAGCTCCTCTGTACTTACATAGAATGCGCCTGCATTGCATTAAGACTCCAAGACTCCATTGCAAAACAAAAAACAAAACAACAAACAACAAAATTGATTATTGGATGGATTAATTCCTTGTTTCACTGTTGCACAATTACCTCTTTCATCATGTCATCATGCCCACTCGCTAATACATTGGAGGTGAATTCTTTAGTGTCCAAATCTCCACAATGTAATTGGAAGTCAGATTTTCCCATAAGAGAGTGCTTATGTCAGATCTAGTGAGTATTTCACTTGTAATTTGCGATGTTTTTGACTGAAAAGGGATTCAGCAATCGTCATATGATTTTATTTCATACTAGTTCTTCACTGAACATGTCCCAAATTCTTTATTTGATATTTTTCACATTTTTGTTTGGTCAAGAGTTTTGTCTCGATCTGACTATTCGGTTTCAAAGGGGGTTCATTGGAGTATGATGAACAATTGCAGTATAAATACTAAGTACTAAATAGTAGGGTGCAGTGTTAGTGCAGCCAAATATAGATTCAAGTATCCAACTGAGAGGGGATGTTTGGGGACCAGTTTGTAAAGGCAGACAGGTTTGTTCCATAAACAACTGAATTGTACAGTGTTAATAACATCATTAAAAAAGAGGGTAATACTGCTATGCAACACATTCCTTTGTTTTCAGCTATCATTTTCTTGCAGCAGGTGGTCATGATTTAGCCCTTCTGCTTGTGCCACAGTTTTTGTACAGGCACCAATGGTGTTTGAACCATTGTGCTACACTTTTGGTGGTGGGACAAGACTCAGTGTTGGAGGTAAGTAAAACTGTTCCCCTCTCTCTCTTTTATAAATGTTTCTTTCATTTTACTGGTATTTCTTTCAGCTGCACAAACAGCAGGTAAATATATTTATGCCAGTAAAAATGATTTTAACTGCTATGTTGGTCTCTCTCTTTTTAATATATATTTATTTTTATCATGTTTATATTAAATAGTCTAAAATGTGAATAAGCTTGATCTAAATGATCGTAATGTGAAAATGCTTATTGTAAAACATTTAAAATAAATGATTTTAAATGAATGATATAGAACTTCATATAATAAAGTATAGGATAGCAGATATGTTGTTCTTGTTCTCAAAAAGTGGGTATGTTTAAACTTAGCTTAAGAGTTTATAAAGACTTTCTAATGTCTAACTTTAATAGTATTTTAATATACAATGTGTAACAATATTTTATATGCCAGGTGATTCCTAACTATGTAAAAGAGTTAACACCTGCTTTTCTTTCTGTCAGTCACCACCCCTCCTAAACTCACAGTTCTGCCCCCCTCTGGTAAAGAGCTGGTCAAGGAGCACAGCGTTACACTAATGTGCATTGCCAATAAGGGCTTCCCTTCAGACTGGACTCTAAACTGGAAGATAGATGGAAGAAGCCGAACACAGGAGGCCAGTCGTGGGGTCTTGCAGCATGATGGCCTGTACAGCTGGAGCAGCATCCTCACTATAACTCAACAGGAGTGGGAGAGGGGGGTCTCTGTGCTGTGTGAGGCCACACGCCGTGACCAGTCTGCTTTTACCGAATTCAGGAGAGAGCAGTGTGTTGAGTAGAATGTGGTTCTTTGCTACTTTGGATTGTATTGTCTTCTTGCTGATTCTACAAATTGGATTATAATCTTTTAAACTTCAGCATACAGTCTAAACATAGTTCATTATGTTTGCTATTCATGCTTAGAGCAACTGTTTTCAAGTCATGTAATACTGCTTTTGATGTATTAGATATCAATAAAATCATTGATTCATGTGTTTGCATTGACATGTTGTATTTTTTAAAGTTAACCCTCGACGTGACATTAATTCAGCACCAAAGAAAAACAACACTCTGATAAAGATTCAGATTTATAAATAGACTGCTGATCACTGAGCCATGAGAACACCTGCTGAGTTAGTTGCTTATTCACTGCATTCTCTGGAAACCCCCAGTTTATATACCAATTATGTTCTTGTTAAACAAACTATTTAAACCTGACCAATAGGTGTTCTGTCTAAATCTGCTGATTTTGATTAAATCATCCAACAATTAATCAATAATTAATTTTGATTAAAAGGGTGGAAGTATAAAATTGCTTATTGCCTTCTGTTCAATACTCTGGAGTAAAGTGAACATCTGGTTATGGTGCTGCACTATTCTGGGCATAACTAAACCAGGCAAATGCAAATGTGAGTTTCATACCTCTAAGTTTCAGTGCCTGACTAACTGACATACTTGTAGGTGCTGATGAAGTTCAGTGGTGTCACTTTTATTAGGGAGCATGTTCAGTTTCTGGTATTAGTGGTGCATGAATTCAAATGAGACAATCCAGTAGAAGAACATTTTTTGTAAGAAAAATGAAGAATGAAGAAAGAAATGTCATTTCTATTTTTTGTGCTGGATCTCTACTGAATTAATATTAATAATACAATAAAGCCTGTGAACATTATGCTACACTACAAGTTACCATGCTGGGTAATGATAAGAATAAGTAGATGGACTACTGTGCTGGATTGCCATTTTGTCTTGTGAGAAGTCAGAGAAACAATATACATGCTCACGGCTAGAGGTTACACAGAGGCCTTTTAATAGACACATATACAAACAAGAAAAGGCACGAGGGTGGTGTGGTAATATAAATTTATTGATAGAGTAAATACAGTGAGCCTTAAAAGTTATCTTTAGATCTTCATTTAAATCATAACAACAGATCAAGTTGGTTCTTTGCTACTTTGGATTTGGAAGAAATAATACATTAATACGTATGATTTGATTCATTTATACAACAAAGTGACTCTCTATTGAATGTCTGTGTTGACAAAAGTATGTGAACCTTGGTTTTCAGAAGCAGGTGGGAGGCCATTTAGGAGCAAAAAATTCAACCAAATTGTCCAGGTTCTTCCTCTTTAACCATTCCTCGTAAAAAAATTGGTGTTGTAACGTTGTTGTCTTTTTCATATTTTCTGTTAGCTCATATAGCTTAACTATGAGCTTATACAGTGGTGCTGAAAGGTATATAAATCCTTAGGATTGTTTGATGTATCAGCTGCAATTTGACCTAAAACTTATATTTTCACACTAGTCCTAAAAATAGATGCTAAAAATAAAAATTCAACAAATGAGATTAAAATTAGATGTAGTCATTTATTTATTAAGGAAATAAAAAAAAAAAAAAAAAACCTGGCTCATCCAGGTTATTTAGGGATCTTTAAGGGATCTTTAAACATGAATTAATTTTTTTCTCCATATAACTAATAACAATAATAATAATAATAATAATAATAATAATAATAATAATAATGTACTGTAGTTTCACATTTGTGGAATCATAAGTATTAGTATTACAGGTTACTTTGTTTTTGAAGGTTCAAACAGGATTTGATTAAAATGGCATCCATTAACAAATGTGAGTGGTAAAGACCAGACTTTGTTGATAACCAGTTAATGTTTTTTAGACCGGTAGACTCTACCTAACAGCCAGACCTGATTGTCATCCAATTGACTGAACCTCTTGACCTCATTTATCACCTTTACTAAACAAACATATGGAACAATAAATGGACAAACACTATATAATTGTGTTTTCTGAACACACACACACACACACACACACACACACACAACATACATACATACATACACACATACATACAGTATATTGTCAGAGTTTTTCAGGGGAGTTTGCTGGACTCTTCACATACTGGCCACCAGAGGTCAGCATTTTCCCACTTTTGTAATAATCAACAAGATGATAAAATGTTCACAAATATTAAGCACCACTGTAACTTTATTTTACATGTCAAAGATTGTATAGAAAGGCAAATTATTTTTTTATGTTTTTTATTGTGCTATACCCTTAACATCATTTAAACATTTGACATTCAGTGCTTCAGAACTAAAGGAACAGCAGAGATCCATGTTTTTGCATGCATTTATTACTCAAAAATGAATTTATAGTATAATAGTGTTTCATGTTATGTCCTTAAATAGTGACAGCTGCAAGCTGTATTGGAAGCTTTTCCTTAAGCATGTCTTACTAATACCATATAACGAGTTACATGGGTTGCATGGATTAATATTTTTGTTTTCAAACCTATGCATGGGTGTCTTGCAAAAATACCAATAGCAAACAGCTGATTAATGCATCAAGCAGTTTATAGAGAGAAAAATCTTTGCATTGTGTCTGATAAAAAAGGAATGGGTGGTCTATTCAGCGATAGTGACAGCAAAGCAGGACATCTAATCAGCAGTTTGAAGAGCTGTTTAAACAGGTGGAGTCAGGTGTTCTTCAGCCACAATTGCCCTTTCTAAAAAAAGAGTGGACACACCTGATCGATACCATTTTCTCATACTGCAAATACCCAGAGAATACTTGCCACGTTCTTCTTTAAAGGGATATTCGCATTAAATTTAGTAATAAGTTGCTGTGAAAAGGTTCTTATTACACCACAGCAGTGCCTCCCAACACTAGTAATACATTACAATTTTTAGAATTTTTCCTTTTTGTGCACTTCATTCCAATGCTGCTCACATAATCCCCCTTAAGCAGGAGTCTATCGATCACTGATGCTATAGGTTTATCACTCTCAATAGTATCCACTACTTATTAATTTGATCATCCATCAAAGCATCTTAGTAATGATAGGATTAGTTAATAACTTGGTTACCACAGAGAAGGACAAGTTTTCAAGATATGTCATTTAAAAAGCAATATTTGGGGCCTTTCCAGAATTATTCATCATTTTTTGATACTGTGGCCTGGTTAAAAATCTATACCTAGTCTATAAAATGACTTGCTCTCTTATGCCAAGACTACAATATGATGTGAACTCCAAACATTGAATAATACCAAGGAGAAATAAACAATTTCAGAAATCCCAAGCGCTAACAACATTGCTCAACTCTGAAGTGTCACATACACTGCCAAATTTCTGGTCTTGCTCAAGTGGAACATATAAATCATTTACTGTCTAGTTTTCAGTGAGCTAGCTTTCTTGTGAAATATCCCCAAAGTAATTTTACCAGACACAACAGGTTTCATGTTTTAGGTGTGACAAAATAGGTGCGACATGTAATGGAATGAAATGCTTACGGGTGATGTTGCCACACATTTCACGAGAAAGGCATTGCAAACTAGACAGTACATTATCAATATATTCCACTTATGCTAGACCAGACATGTGGCCGTGTATGTGACACTTTAGAGTTTTGTGGTTTCAAATGCAGTATTACTACATGCACAGCACAAACGAGAATGTTTTCCAAGCCATAAGTCAGTATTAAATAATTAAAGTCATAATCCATTCATTTGTCCTCTGCACCCTGCATGCTGAATTGTTTGCAAATTACAAAGAAACAGATTAGGCAGAACGCTCTCTATAGTATACTTTACATTACTATTGGCATTTGCAGTTGATTTTTCTGGAGGACTGTTGGAGGTAACAAGTGCAAAGCCCACTTAAGCCTTGCATGATGCCGACAAAGAACGTGAGTGCCCTGGGGAGCAAGAATAGGGCTAACTCCAACAGCCAGACAACCCACCAGAGGTGAGGTGTCTTGGTGAACCATCTCTGGAGTAGTAGCTCAGGGTGGCAGGTTAAAGGCATTTGTTGATGAGACAGTGTCTTCATAGTACTGGGCAGGGTCTTGAGGTTGGACAATGATGGCCCAGTGCTCTCAGTACTACTAGACAGAGTTTTGAGGAAAGGCTTAAACAGGCCAGGGCTTTCGATAGAACTCGGTGGAGCTTTTTGGGCAGCTCTTGTGGCTTTGTGGTGTGCAATAATGACCTGTGAGGAACCACCCTGGTGTTAGTGTAAGTGGATGGATATAGTATTTCAATCACATTAGCTCTGAGACAGCTCCATTATGTGAAACTTGACCTAGTAGCAATTTTTGAAACCTTTCATTCTTTAAATACTTCTGATAAATATTTTATTTATTTATTTCATTTCATTAATTCAGGTATTCCACTCCATGGCCACGGGTGTATAAAACCAAGTACCTAGGCATGCAGACTGCTTCTACATTAGTGAAAGAATGGGTCGCTTTCAAAAGTTCAGTGAATTCCAGCATGGTACTGTGAAAGGATGCCACCTGTGCATCCAGTTATGCATTGTCCTCACTACTAAATATTCCACAGCCCACTGTCAGTTCTATTGTAATAAACTGGAAGGTTTTGGGAATAATAGCAACTCAGTCACAAAGTGGTAGGCCACACAAAATGATAGGGGTCAGCGGATGTTGCCTTTCGGATGTTGACTTTCTACAGAGTCAAACCCTACAGACCAGTTGGCCGTGGCCCCTTAGTTCCAGTAAAAGGAACTCTTAATGTTCAGCAGACCAAGCGACTCTGGACAATACCATGCTCCCAACTTTGTGGGGACTGTGTGGGCATGGCCCCATCTTGTTCCAACATGACTGCACACCAGTGCACAAAGCAAGGAGTGAGTTTGGTGTGGAAGAACTTGACTGCCCTGCACAGAGTCCTGACCTCAACCCTTTGGGATGAATTAAAGCACCTATGACTGCGAGCCAGGCCTTCTCATCCAACATCGGTGTCTGACCTTCTGGAAGAATGGCAAAAATTCCCATAAACATATTGCTAAACCTTGTAGAAAACGCTTCCCAGAAGACTTTAATATCATATTAAACCGTATGGGTTAAGAAGGGAATATAACTCAAATTCACATGCGTGTGAAGTCCGACAAGTGAATACTTTTTGCAATATAGTGTATTTTAGGAACATGGGCACCATTGAGGGTTAAAAGTGTCTAAATTCTTTCCCCTTCAACCTGCTTGTTATCACATCCGGGTCTCCACCTTTACTGAGCTGCTAAAGCCTCTTTTGGAGTGTTTCTCATCTTGACCGTTCTGAATTGCTTCAAAGGTATTGTTGTTATAATCAGTCTTAATCAGTCTCACTCTGCTGTTTTCATCACTCAGACTTTTACCCTTGTTAAAAAAGGACCAACAATGGACAGTTGAGCTGTAAAACAAGTTCCCACATCCCACCTTTAAGATGGCAACTGCTAATCATGCCTTGTGTGCTGCTTTTCTGAAGGATGGAAATACACCTTAAGTTCAACTCACTGAGCAGATGATGCCGCTTTTACACTGAATTTAACCATTAGGTGTGCTGGTAATTTAGGAGGGCTACTTGAAGATGCAGGAAATCAGAGGAGCTCATTCAGTGGCAGACTGCTGTCCCAGGCCTGCTCCACAGTCAGACTCAGGTCCCTCAGGCCATAAGACTGTTTAACTTCTCTCAGTACAGCAAATGGAAAACTCTGTGACACTCTTTCATCCCAGTCACTCCAATGGTCACACCCCCTATCTATCTATCTATCTATCTATCTATCTATCTATCTATCTATCTATCTATCTATCTATCTATCTATCTATCTATCTATCTATCTGTCTGTCTATCTATTGTCAAAGAGCACTGGATAAAGAGCAAATCAGTGTTCCACAGCGATATAGAGCTGTGCAAAAACCCTAGCCATCCTTCATCACATCTGAAACGAGTAGTAATTATAATAATGACATTTACCAGCACTGAAGAATATCTACACAAAAACAATGCCTTCCTGAAGTATGGGAACATCAAAGCTGTATTTTATTACACCGAGTATTTGCACCTCATGAAAAGCATTTTTCTTTGCATCCCTTTTTTTCCTTTCAACAATAAAGTTGTGTAACTGATAACAGGTAGGACCATTATGTAATTATTTATAGTAGTACTATGGTAAAAGTGGGTAAAAAAATGGCAAAAAATATAATATTGCCTCCAGTTGTTTTCATGATACACAACACTTTAGACATTGCAGGAAAAAGAACCAATAGTGCTGCATTAAAAAATACTAAATTTCAGAAATTTAATTTTCAATACTTTTAATTTAGTATTTTTACCTACTGTGTTCCTGTTCAGTAAATCCATTTAAATGGGTCTAACTTTGATCTCCATATAGTGAAACATCCGTTTAGTCAGAGTTCTACAAGTACTCCCCATATACAGCCCATGTTCAGGAAAACAAATTAATTTGTCTTGTGACATAAATTATCACCATAACAATAGACCATCTAGCTTCTGTCTGGTTAGCTAGGAGATTTCTTTGGCCATTTCTCTTTACAGTACTATTCATCTTTGTGATTTTTAAATCCATAACATACTAGTGAATGTTTTGTGGGTTATCTTGAATGTTCTAAGACATTGTTACAGCAAAATGTAATGAAGAGAGCGGTGTTCTATCTTTCCAATGTGGAATTCCTGTTCTTTAGAGAACAGGGTCAAGTTTTTTCCAAACTAGGCAAACTTTTAAATCAAATTCATATTGCATTGCAGGAGTTCGATAATAATAACATTTCATGTGTGCCCAGTTGACCTGATCCTCCTCAAATGAATCAGGACTATCACCTAATGTAAGAAATTCTTCTAGGCTTGGACTGCTGATAAAAAGCAAAGTATTGAAAGGCTGCCTACTTTGGCTACTACTGCTTTGGCTGTCCAGAATCTGCTTATGCTCCTGTCCTCCTCCTCTTTTCCCAACTCAAAAGATTATGGAGGATTCAAGGAGAGGAGGGGAGTGGAGAGAAAAAGCAGAATTTTGGCATATGGGACAGTTACTTTCTTTCAGGCTTGTTTAATCTGATGTTAAATACAATGACCAAAGTAGATAACCTTCAAGGTTTTCATGCAAGCAAATATTAAAAACAAAGAAAGGAAACAGACTGCAGTCTTTCATCATTGGAAAGTAAAGGACAGGTGTAAAATCTACAAGTCATTTTCTACCTTTCCTTTACTGTTGATTTCAGTTGCTCACAGGTTCTATGGTTGATCTACACTACATGTAAAGTGATTTATTCAAAAAGGAAACATGAGTGCATAAAGTGAAAATAAAATCGTCATGGCTTTTATCCTCGAAGATAATTTAGACACATGTAGACTATGGCAGATGTGGACGTTTTTAAATGCAACCTGTATTTTATTATCCATTTCCACTGCTGTATGACATTGTAATGATTAACCGATTTGTCTGGGAAGTTGGTGATGGTTTGTGTGTTGTCATGCAAATTAAAAAAAAATGTCATCTATTTGACAGGTTATTAGGAGTAGAGCTTTCAAGCTTTGGGGTTCTGCCTACAGGTAAACCTTTAGATAACCTTTACATTACTGATGGATTTCCCATCTTAACCCATTCTTAGCCCATTTGAATGAACAAAATGTGAGAAGATCAAAAACTTTTTAAAATTTGCTCACGTTTTCCTCTCTACAACACCCAAATACACATAATAAAATTCAGATGTATTTTACACTTGAACGATTAGAATTGAATTCTTTTTAAATGGCGCTGTAACTCTTTACAAAAGCTGCTGTGATTGTGTTCCTTTTGCCCCAAAACCTTAAAATACGCCTTTGTCTACATACACTATGAATTCAAATGCCTTTGACAGCACTGACAGCAAGAGTCAGAGTTACATGATGCTGACCAGCCGTCCTCATACACACTGGCACTTTGCTCCTTTGTAGCATGGTGACTATGTTAGTGTCTGCATTTCTTACATGGATTTGTCATAATCTTACCTTAGTTGCTTTTTAATTCTTTTTTATAATTAAAATCATGTAATCAAAAAGTCGGTGGGTCTTTTTCCTGTACATTCCGATCTCACATGTATTTGTCTTTACAGTAATTTAAAAGCAGCGCTATAATATAGGGCACATTACTACCAGAATGTGCCCCGTTCATATGCCAGGTGATACATTTGTTTTGCCTGCACTGACATGCTAATATAGTAAACATGTATTTGTGTTTAGTGTTATTGTTGACTATCCTTTACGCATCACTGAAACTTAATATGTTTGCATATTGCCACTTCTGACTCATAATTCAGAATTACATCTTTTGCTGGAAATGAAAACATGCTTTGGGCAGTGCATGACGACAGCGAGAATGAGTGAAGACTGAATTTTAATGAGACGCCCTGATTGTCATGAATGTTTGCCTTGGGTGTGTAGCTAGGCTCAGCGAGAGTGCAGCCAGATAATATTTTGACTCATGATTATCATGTACCTTGGAACAAAATGGCCTCAGAAATTCCATATAATCTCATATCTGCCCATGTTCTCATAACCACTTACATCATAAGCTGCGTCCGAAACCGCCTACTACCATACTACTCAGTAGGCAAACGCAGTAGGCCAGAATGTGTAGTGTGTCTGAATCTGCAGTGTGCACTGGGTTCAATCTAGAACATACTGACTAAGTAGGCGATTTTGGATGCAGCTATAGTCTTCCCACACTCGACAGACTTTCCTTAAAATCTCTTTGCATATATCAAGCATAACTAAAACGGCATAGGTAAAATAATTATATTAATAAATAAATTAACCGAAACTGTCTGCTTTAAACACTTGTGTGGGCATTGTTTTTTATTCATCTCAAGGCAGTAGTGATGTCTTCATGCTTTAAAAAAATAAAAACCTAATTGCTCCATAAATAAATACGAATGTCACGCTCCCCAGTCTTCCAATCACTTCCACTCTAGGTCACCAGAATTCAAACCCAGCTGTTCCCCATTATATCCCCCCCCACCCTCCACACACACACACACACATTGTGAAGTTTGGCAAGATCCTCGTTTGCAATTCTGAGTGATCTTTCTGTAGTCTTGTTACTCCCGGCTTTGACCTCCTTCCTTATTCTCACTACCGATCTTTTCTTTGAACCCTTTGGCTTCATTCTTGTACTTTCTAGCTGTTCTAGTATTTTAAAATTGACCTGTTGAAATATGTTATTGACCCACTGACAAAGCAAATTTCGTTGTCTCACTATAACCATATATTTCTTGTAGTGAGTTGCATCGCCACGCCCCCCCTGCACCGAATAAATGGCAGAAATAGTTACTGGCTGTAAAATGTTGTTGCAGCACTGCTTGGCTCAGGAGAAACCATGCAACAGTCAAGGAGCAGACTACATTAAAATGCCAACTAAAGCAGAGAATATGTTTGCACCTGTGCATTGAGGCATTGCTGGAAAATGGGCCGAGACTGAAAGCCCCATCACGGGTGGGTTTTTGGCCTTAGATTTAATCGGGTCAAAGTAATTGAACAACAGCATGGCGCGAGCATGTGAGAATTCTTGGCCGGAAAGACCAGTGCTTGGACAGCCACGAGCAATGATGAAATCATGCTGCCAAAATACATTTTGTCGCCTCTGCGTAGCCACATCACCCGTGCCGATTGAAATGGCAGAGTTTAGAATTTAAAAATGGATAAAAGAAAAGGAAACGCATGCTGAAGTTAAAAGGTCTGAGATATAAGTTGCATGTTTGTACTAGAAATCTAATGGAAACATTACGTTAGACATAAGCAATTTGGTGTAATAACATCAATCGTAGGTGTAAATGTAGGGATAGAATAGAAAATTTGGAGAGAAAATGTGGAAACTGATAAAATTATGGAATGGAGAAAGGTGAATTTACTTAAACAGACCATGAGTGAGTGACTATATTACAAAGCTTGTTAGTCCATCAATGCAAGGTAGAATTAATGGGAAGGAACAGTGAATAAATGAAGACCATAGATGCTGAGTTGTTGGTTAAGATTAACACTGAGATAGAAAACATATGTTTGTGTTATTGTAGACAATCAATTACGCATCACTGGACCTTAATATATTTGCATATTGCCACTTCTGACTCATAATTCAGAATTACATATTTTGCTGGAAATGAAAACATGCTTTTGGCTGTGCATGACAAGACACAGCGAGAATGAGTGAAGACTGTATTTCAACAGGACGCCCTGATTGTCATGAATGTTTGCCATGGGTGTGTAGCTAGGGTCAGCGAGAGTGCAGTCAGATGATATTTTGAGTCATGTTTATCATGTACCATGGAACAAAATGGCCTCAGAAATTCCATATAATCTCATAGCATCTGCCCATGTTCTCATAACCACTTACATCAATGCCTTCCCACGCTCGATAGACTTCCCTTGAAAGCCCTTTGCATATATCAAGCATAACTAAAAAGGAATAGGTAAAACAATCATATTAATAATTCATAAATAAATTAACCAAAACAGTCTGCTTTAAAGACTTAACTGTGAGCATTGTTTCTCATTCTTCTCAAGACAGTAGTGATGTCTCCATGCTTTAAAGAAATAAATACCTAATGACTCCACAAGTAAATGCGAACTCCCACACGTCCCCAGTCGTCCAATCACTTCCGCTCTAGGTCACCAGAATTCTAACCCAGCTGTTCCCCATTACATGTCTGCATTTAGTTACTGGCTGGAAAATTTGTTGCAGCACTGCTTTTCGGCCTTAGATTTAATCAGGTCAGAGTAATGGAACAACAGCATGGTGCGAACATGTGAGAATTCTTGGCCAGAAATACCAATGTTTGGACAGCCACGAGCCATGATAAAATCATAATGCCAAAATACATCTTGTCGTCTCATTAAACCTTATTTCTCTCTCTTAGTTTAATTGCAGAGCCTGTGCATAGCTACACCACCCGCGCCGTTTGAAATGGCAGTAGGAAAGTGGCAAAAAAAAAATGGATAAAAGAAAAGGAAAAGCATGCTGAAGTTAAAAGATCTGAGATATAACTTGCATGTTTGTACTAGAGATAAAATTGAAACATTGTGTTAGACATAAGCAATTTGGTGTAATAACATCAATCGTAAATGTAGGGAAGAATTAAAAATTTGGAAAATAAATAAAATTATGGAATGGAGAAATGTGAATTTACTCAAACAGACCATGGCTGAGTGACTATATTAAAAAGCTTGTTAGTCCATCAATGTAAGGTAGAATTAATGGTAAGGAAAAGTGAATAAATGAAGACCATAGATGCTGAGTTGTTGGTTGAGACTAAGCAAATATTTGCTAATTTGTGGCTTTAGCAAACCTATTCAGATGTACCAGGGCTTGAATGTTGGCAGTCTCTTGAGCTGATTAATCATAAACTGTGGCTTTTAACTGAATGATATAATCTGGATAAAGCTGCGGCTCTTTTTCCATGTCTTAAATTGAGTGATAGAATTAGGAGAACTTGGAAAATACAGTTGTTTATGCCTGTATAAAATATGTGTTTCAGTGTGAAATACCAATAGAAGCTACATGTGGGTTAGAACAGCTGCCCCGGGGTCCTTATGAGACTGTTCCAGAGCAAATGCAGAGAGTCACAGATAAAGGTCACAGTTAAGCTATAGGAAAGGGGCTAGGAAAAAAAAAAAAAAAAAAAATATATATATATATATATATATATATATATATATATATATATATATATATATATATATATATATATATAATTGGCATATATATAATTGGCAGGATAAAGATACTGGAAAAGGAACTACTCCCCGGCCCTCCAACCACACAAAGCATCAAAGGGGAAATATTGATTGAACCAGAAAAAGAGGCATGAGAATGGTTATGAGATGGTCTCATCTTCCAGTAGCTGATGGACCTTTTGACATATAACAATGGATTGTGTAGATATGGGAAAACTATGAGGGTTAAACTCTAGATATTAAGGATGAAGAACAGACAAATGAAAAAGCTGTTGTCATAGAATATGCTATTCAAAATATGCTCCATCAATATATGCAATATACAGCTCAACTGTGAAGGAAGAGTGTATGGCTTGTTACTATAGGAAAACTCTTCCTACTATAGTCCCTCTAGGAGAGTAAGAAGAATGCTGAAACAACACTAAGCTATGCCCCTTCTGTTCTTTATTACGAAGCATAGATGTATAAACCAACACTGTATAAACCAAATACACCACCTCCAGCTTTAGTACGAGACCATGGCGTTAACTTATGTAATGTTCTAGGTGTAATGTTACATTAAATGTCTAGGGAGTAGACACAGTTCGAAAGGGTCCATTGGTTAAAAACTGAGTTGGCAGAAGAAACAATACCTGTATGTTGGGTATGTAAAAAGTAGTTACATTAATCCTCTGGCTGAGGTCCTGTGGCTTTAACAGAGAGTATAACTTTAATGTCATTCTCAGAGTCTAGAAGGATTCCATGGGTTCCAGCTCAACACATCACTTCACTTCCAGTGAACACATGTTGATGCCACATGCAAGCATAAGTATGTGGTCAGGAATAATTCTTGGAGTTCAAGCATATAAGAATGCTAACTGGAAACATTATATTTGGTGCAATCAAAGGTTTATCAGTTATACCACAGGTGCTTTAAAGCACTGGGTCTTCAGTTAAGACGCTACACCACAAACAGCTTTACAACATATGTTTGCCAGAGATATTATTAAAGTCCCCAATGATGTGTATGTATATATAATATATATATACCCGGTATATGTGCTTTATGTTGACAGCTGTTTAAATATGATTAATACGGAGGGGATGGGGAGTAACAGTCAACCAATATTAAATAACATATAGCATAATAGAGTTGTCATTCAGAAGACACAGGCATGAGCCTTAATTATATTTTCAGTTAATAAATCAGACAACACTGAATTCACATATTTCCAGAATTTGTCAACAAAGGGACATTCCCAAAACATATGTAAAAACGTGCCCCGGGATTTTGGATCAAGATCGCAATGCCCCTATCTAAAAAAACATAAAGTAAATGTTTTAATTTGGTACAGCTAAGCCACCTAAGGATTTTGGCAGATGCAATGTTGCTAGCCTAATCCTAGAATGCCTATTATTCCATATGAATTTTGAAACCATCGGGTAAAGACCAGCAAAATATTTTGGGGGAGGGAGAAGTAGAAGATAAAAAACAGGAAGTTTAGTAAAAGCAACACACCTATCTTGACTGTTGCAATCTTACCTAAACTTGAAGGCTACTCCACCTTTCCATATCATACTTGAACTTACTGAATGTACCAAAATCATTTTCTCTGGCTGATTTATAGATATCAGGATGAATAACAATGTCAAGATCAATAATGAATCCTTAACCGGAATTACTGAAGGGATAGAGGTGGTTCTGCAAAGATTTAATTTAACAGCATTAAAGCAGATTCAGTCCAGTTCATCTTTGTGACTGTTGCAACTACATTCTTTACATAATGTATATTCTGTTTCATTAATAAGTTGCAGTGTAATACATATTTCATTTTGTACTAGCAAGAGTACTATTGTTTTGAAATCTCAGCTCAGTCACATGAAAGCCTTTAAAACAAGTTAGCGTTACCTGCATACTGGCAGCATGCGTGACTTCTCTTGTGCCTCGGTAAAGTTTATAGTGGTCACCAGTGGCTTGCTGTTCATATTAATGTTTTAAAGAAGCTCAAAGATGATTCCCTTGCTTGTAGCATGCAGCCAACGCAGTATTTGTTGTCCATATTTTATTGTAGAATGTTATTTCACATGCTGTGCATGTTATTGTTTTGTGTTAAGATAACATGGTTTATTTTCTCAATAACACTGTGTGTTTAGTTTTCATGGTGGCTTTGATGGAGATACCTTCAAATAAACCAGTAGTGAGTAAGCCACTTGTGTCTGTCTGCGCTTCAAGGAAGTAATAATCTTAAACCCTAAAATGCTATAGAAAACATTAGATAGATAGATAGATAGATAGATAGATAGATAGATAAGATAAAGTGTCTGAGAGTGTCCAGGAGTTCAGATGTACAGTATATACAGTAAAGTGTCCAGAGTGTCCAGGAGTTCAGATGTATAGGATATACAGTAAAGTGTTATAGTGCAGAATAAATAAACCTATTATTAAACAAGAGAATTCAGTCCTCAGCAGTCCTCTTCCCTCTTCCGGCCCCGCTGGTAGAAGTTGAAGAGCCTGATGGCTCTCGGGACAAAGGATCTCCTGAGTCTGTCTGTGGAGCAGCTCTGTGACAGCGGCCTGCCACTGAACTTGCTCCTTCTGTCCATGATGATGGTGTGCAGTGGGTGCCCATCATCCATAATACACAGCAGTTTCTGCAGTGTCCTCCTCTCCTTCACACCAACAACTGACCCTGCTCGCCTGACCAGCTTGGCCAGACGCATCCCGTCTCTCTTAATGCTTCCTCCCCAGCACACCACAGCATAGAAGAGACAGCTGGCCACCACAGTCTGATAGAACATCTGCAGGAGCTTCCTACAAATGTTTAAGGATCCCAGCCTCTTCAGGAAATAGACGTGCAGTCCGAGATACCTGTAGGTCTTAACCATCTCGACTTACAACCCCTCAATAATGACCGGCTGTGTGAGTTGCCTCGCCCTACGAAAGTCCACCACCATCTCTTTAGTCTTGGAAGTGTTCAGTAGCTGGTTGTTTCCTATGGCACCATGCCACAAAGTCTTCCACCAGGTTTCTGCACTCCGCCTCCTGCCCTCCCCTTACACAGGCCACAATAGCAGTATCGTCTGAGAACTTCTGCATGTGGCACGACTCAGAGTTGTACTTGTCTGTCTGAGGTGTACAGTGTGAAGAGGAAAGGGGAAAGTACAATCCCCTGTGGTGCTCCTGTGCTGCTGACCACAGTCTCTGACGTACAGTCCTTCAGCCTGACATACTGAGGTCTGCCAGTGAGGTAGTCAGGAATCCAGGAGACCAGGTGCGGATCGACTTGCATCCTTGCCAGCTTGTCTCTCAGTCGGAGGGGCTGAATGGTGTTAAAGGCACTGGAGAAATCAAAGAACATGACTCTCAAAGCGCTGCCCCCCTTGTCCAGATGAGAGTGGGCCCAATGGAGAAGGTACAGCATGGCGTCCTCTACTCCCACTTTCTCCCTGTAGGCAAACTGCAAGGGGTCCAATGCATGTTGAACCTGGGGTCTGAGAAGGTGTAGAAGGAGGCGTTCCAGGGTCTTCATGACATGTGATGTGAGAACGACCGGCCTGAAGTCACTGAGCTCACTGGGTCGTCCCTTCTGGGGTACTGGAACAAGGCATGATGGGAACCCCGCCACACTGTGGAAATTCCTTCATCACAAATTGAAAAGAAATATCCACATTGTCTAGATAAAGAAGAATGTCATCAGCGTAAAGTGAAAAAGTTGCTGAAACCTTAAATTTTGAGAGGATATATTGAAGATTGTCCATCGGTCTGTGAGAAACAAAAAAAGTCCGCTGCAACCCATAAATGCACCTGTAAAAGTAAACAAGTTAAAATCTTTTTCAAAATAAACAAATAAAATTACGGTTTATCGCAGAAGAGTGAACCAACAGAGGGTTTGTCCAGTAGATAACTTAACTTGCGTCCATGTCCCTCACATATTAGCCAGCTACTGTCTTTGGTCCGCTTGCACAGAGTTGAATCCTGTTGTTGATCGCTGGCGCAGTGCTGTGTTGATTTCACCTGGACTTCCCACCGTGAGAGTGTTTAAAGAAAGTCTCTGCCTTTGGGAGATGTCAAACATCAGCATTGTCCTATTATGCTCCAACTTAACCGTTGCAGGGTAGAGAAGGAAAGGATGCAATTTCTGAACTGAAGCTCTTTCGTTTTTCTGTTGTCGCTGGGCTGAAGTCAGGAAAGACCAGCAGCGTATTTTGCGCATACTTCACTGTATATGCCTTTCAAGCTCTGTAATGAATGACCTTAAAAATAAGGTTACACATTTGACCAAGTGTCGTTCTCTGTCATCATATACACGGTTGATTTTAATGTCCCAGCCTTTGAGTGTTGAGATCCAGTTGGAAATGTTGGCATGAATATAGCCTACCGCATCTGAACCTTCCACTGCTTCTGGTAGACCAACCAACCAACTGTATGTTACTCTATTTTATGTTCCTCTTGTCCTTTAGGTCCGTCATCTTGTCGTCAAGATTATCTATTTGTCCCCTTAGCTCTGTAACCGCATGTCAATTTTCTCTTGCCGCTGCCTGAATGGAATCCACTCTGTCACAAGTCTGTTTAGCTACTCTAGCCTGTAGCTCGAATTCAGAACTCAACATCTGGATCGCACTTGAATATTGCTCAACCCAGGAGTCATAACACAGTCTACAGTCTCCTTAACTGCTGCAGCAACAAGAGTCAAGCGCAGCTCGTTGCTCCTTAAGAGCTACCCTGACACCGTTAGCAATGGTGGCATCCAGCTCCTCACTGTATATCTTTGAATTTCTTCTTTGTGGGCGAGTGCTCACTGTCTCTTATCCTGGTGTCAATGTGGTCTGAAGTATTAAAAGTGCAGTAAATGAAACGTCCATAATTTTTCAGGATATTTGAAAAAACTGTGGGCTTGTGAGCAGAGCTCAAATCGTTACTTTGCGCAGTACTTGATATACATGTAATCATTGGTCACTGATAGTTGGTCAGTGACCAATGATTACAACTATATCAAGGCAATATTCAATAGGCAAACATGTCACGGTGGGCAGGAATCCGTTTGCGGAGATGTAACGTTAAATTGCAAGCAAACGGACTTCCTGGATGTGGATGCACGTGAAACTATGAGTGAAGTGTTTTGGGAACTGCGCTATGCGGTAGTACACATGGGGTAAGTCAGGAGGGGTTTTGTGAAAGAAGGGGGGGAAATGGCGGGAAAAGCAAACAAAGGAAATGCCAGAGCAGCGTGTTCAAACAAAAGAAAAGCTTAAATAAGAACTGAAATGAACGGTAGAGGGTTTCACAAAAAGAGGAATTATAATTCACCCGCTGTCTACTCTGCACAATTGGGGCTCTTGGCTCGGCTCTTGGCTCGGCTCTTGGCTCGGCTCTTGGCTCGGCTCTTGGCTTATCTAATACCATACCGGCTACCCCTCTACAAAGGTGCAACAATGGTGTATGTGTGGTGAGGGCTTATATTGCCGACGCCCCAGGTGCTGCTTGTTGGCCTGATCACCGTGGGGCATTCTGGGGTTTAGAGTACCGGGCTGTAGTTCCGCCAGAACGGCGCCGCCGCGGTCGCCCTCTGCTGGATGCCCTTACAAAACATTCATGTGGTGCTTATAATTCTAAGTATATGAGTACCTAATGCATTGTGGGTAAAAGTTCTTTTCCTCTGCTGAACTGGTGCAGAATACACAGTCATGCCACAAAGACAAATAAGCTGGAATTTCCCCCCAAAAATAACACGAAGCAACTCCAAGTGTTGAGGGTTTTTGGCCACCTTGGATGGATGACAGGATAGGAAGAGTATATCCAAGCATATATTAATGCTGTATATGTTGTCCCTTATATGTGGGACGTATCTGATCATTTAAGCATTCACTTCCCACAAAGGATAATTTAGTGTCTTTATAAGGGTCTGGGCGGTGCCTCTTACAGTTAGCAGAGGGCGACTGCGGCGATACTGTTCTGGGGGTACTACAGCCCGGGATCAGTCCAACAAGCTTCACCTGAGGCGCCACCCATATAAGCCCCCACCGATCAACGGTCACCCGCCCTGCATTTGGGTCCAAACCCCAACCTCACCCTGACAGTCTTTATTGACAGCAGGAGGTTTACTAAGGACTGTGTCATAAATTAGTGGTGGGGGAGATTACGGAGCCATTTTTGGAAATTTGGAACCATTTAGGAAATATATATGTGTTAATACTCTAGACATAAGTGCACAATTAGGATACAGGATGGGGGATTCTAGCATAAAAAGACCCCAGAGGTTAAGGGAATTGTTTACAATGCATAAGAACCAGAACCAGTAAGTATTTGAACACCCTGAGACTTTGCAAGTTCTCCCACTTAGAAATCATGGAGGGGTCTGAAATTTTCATCTTAGGTGCATGTCCACTGTGAGAGACATAATCTAAAAAGAAAAATCCAAAAATCACAATGTATGATTTTTTAGTAATTTATTTGTGTGTTACTGCTGCAAATAAGTATTTGAACACCTGTGAAAATCAATGTTAATATTTGGTACAGTAGCCTTTATTTGCAATTACAGAGGTCCTGTAATATTTACATGTATGTTGTAAAGTTGTTTGGGTTGTGCTGGAATAACAAAACACATCTTTATAAATGCAGTGTTAACTGGGCTGGTGTTTTCCTGCGGTGTGACCATTGTAGAAAACCTTGATGTGAAACTTGCAAACAGAACAGGTTGAATTAAAATCTGTTCATTAATTAATTCATGTATTATTGTGCCATTATGTAATGATTTTAATGTGACAGTTGTGAATGCTGTGATGCACTGACACAGTTTGTGATAACTTATAAGAATTCTTTTGTTATTCATTACAGTGAATAGACAATAGCACCCTATACATTGGTACAGAAAAGAAATACTACATTGTAGAATGATCATTCCACAGCAATAAATCAGAATTTCTTTCATCAGATTTACTGTAGTGCATATATACCGTAGTACATGATATGATTAAGGCTTGGGGAGATATAGAACAAGGCATATTTGTAAGGCAAGAGGTGACTTAAATGGACTTTTGCTTTTTCCTTAGGCATGTCTTCCTCAATACCAGAGTTGCATGGATTAACATCTTAATTTTCTAACTAATGCATTGTCTGCATCGACATAAGAAAATAAAAACCCCAAAACAACAGCAAGCAGCCAATTAAAACATCATGCACTTTATGGAGAGCAAAATCGTCCACAGAAGATGATGCTTCCAGATGCATTGTGTCTGATGAAAAAGAGGAATGGGTGATCTGCCAAAAAGTATTTTGTACATACCCTGACACACCGCGTCATCATAACGGCAGCAGTAGCTGCAGCCGCTTCTGTGCCTTCCTCGTTCACCTCAACAAAAGACTTGTGCACCACTTTGGACAGCACCAGATCATTGCATGGAGACATGCGTGAAAAATCACACTTGACTCGGTCGAAGGCATCCACCATGCCCATGCTGACAAGCAGCTTCCCCATGTCATAGGTCTCCTCCAGTTTGAACCTAGGCAAAGACACCTCCACCTCTACATTGAGCATCTTTTCAGGGTGTGTCCACTTCTTGAAGTTCTCATAGGTGAGGTTTTGCTCAAGCTAAGTAAAAATAAATCCACATGAGTGAAGTGAATGTGTTGTTCTCTGCTATGTAGTAAATATATTAATCAGATTTACACAATTTCAACCATTTAAAGTAATTTTATACTTTACCTTCTCAAGCCCAGTAGTGCCATCCTCAATCCCATTAGGTAGTGCAATAAGCATGCTAAGTTCTTTTCCTGTATATGGCATTTCTAGAATCTGACAGTTAATTTCAGGGATATAAGCCAGGGGAAACTCTGCTGTCAGATTCATCATTTGAACTGGCTTGGTGTCTTTCTGCAAGGTAAAATATAATATATAATCCATTAAAGTATCTAAGAAAGTGTTTTTAAAAGACTACTTAACCAGTTAAGTCAATCAGTGATAACATATCACACATGATCACTGTCACCATGAAAACTGTGAGAATTTATTTTTTATTAGTACACTGGTTTATTGACCTCCCCAGTCAGCTAAACTTAAATAATCATCAACCCTTGGACAGTCTACTATGCTGTAGTTTTTATTAGTATTTAGTGTTTCTTAGTAAAGATTAATACTGATAATCTGTAAGATGAGCTGAAATTTAAGAAAGGCTCTACCTACCTTTTCTAGTGTCCCCATTTACCGCCATTTTAATCCTTTAGAGAAGTTATGTAAAGTATATAACATCTCTAAGTAATAGCTTTTTCGACTGTAAACTTTCTGTTAGTCGAGTAAAGTAACAGTAGTATCAGTTGTGTTCAATAGATTAAGTAGTTTGCAAATCTAGTGTCTTTGTTTTTGGGTCTGAAAAGAAAAATCAAGTTGCAATGATTCTGAACAGATTCTGAATGTTGAGCAGATCTCCTCACTCAATCGCTTTCCTTTCTGAAGGCTCATCTAATACACATCACTGGAGCCAACAAAGCAATGGAACAGCATTAAAGAAAGTGCTGCCGATTGCCTTGAATAGAAAGGTCATGGCCATCGATGGCTTGGTAAAAATGGTACTGAACAAACCAGAACTCCTTTCTGGAGCTTTAATATATGACTTTTTTTTTGCAAAATGATAACACATAACTGAAGTTCATTAAGTGGGAGTTACCTTGTTCAGGTTAAATGGAACCTTAGTGGTCAGAGTACTTTGGAACTGCTTCTCCCATTTACCCTTAAAGTAGATGGCATTCACCAAGACAAGTCTGGTTGATTCATCAACATCCCCTTCTTTCAGCAAGTCCTTGATTTTCTCTATATTGAGCCACACATTTCAGAAGGGATTGTTAAGGTCAGTGTTGACATATTTTTAGAGAAAATTCAAGTTTTTCATTCCACAAATCATCTGTTCTTCTGACAGTAAATGGTCAATATCTTACTAAATATGATTAAATCCTACTTGGTGGTTCATTCCCAGTTGAAAAGGAAATATGCATACATTGTGTATTGTTTATTAAAACTTGAGCCATGTAGATCTATAGACTATGTAATGCAAAGTCATTGTATGATTTACTGCAAAAATCAGTTATTCTGCATATTTTATGTTGTACATTATGCTTCTTCAGTTCCAGTCATGGAAGTCCAGCACTGTGCAGTTAACTGCTGATTGCTCAAACACACCTGGTTTAGCTGTGAACTGACAGGATTAGCAAAAGCACCCAAGCTTGCAAGGCACCAGCCCTCCAGTATTAACACTGAGAAGCCTGGCTGTAAATATAAATACACTCTTGATTTGTGACATTATGGAGCAATTTGTCAGCAGCAATTTGTCAACAGACTAAATCGTCTCTCTGGTATCTAGCTGTGTGATGGTACGCACTGCACCACCATGTATAAATACATAAAAAAATTAAAAAATCAAAATTAATTCAGTAAATTACTAACCTTGTGTTTGCTTTTCCACCCATGTATTAATATTTACACGTGCGGCCCTTGCATTTGATTTAAAGTCGACCGTCTCCAACTCAGCATTGTAAAACTTTTTTGTGTCACCTAGAAATTTCTAGAAAAAAGAACACATGCCAATAACTGATCATTGGCTCACATGTTGACTATTAACTGCTATATAAAAAACAGGCTTGTCCTGTGAAATTTGTCAGAAAGCTAAACTTTTATACACTACAAACATGGTGCTAGAGCAAGCATGTAAGCGTGTCCAGTGAATGCTGACAAACTATGGGTTCCTCAGTGGCTGACCACTCAGCAGTAATCCATATGTGATACGAAAGGAATTCACAGAACTGTATTTTTCTTTTGATGCTTAGTGTTAGCAATTGCTAGCCAGTAGTTATAGGGGTCTGGAGAACCCTGCTGTTTTTCTACAGAATGATTCACAGTGATCATGCTGAACATTTTACCTCGTTGGAAATAAATGTCTTACCTCCACAAACTGATAAGTTTTCTCTCCATAAAGTCGATTAGCCAGGCTCAGGGTGTACGGAGCACCTTTCTTGTTCAGTTTGGCTATGAGGTTGTTGAAGCCAACATGGATGTCCTCTTTGATTTTGTTGAAGTGTAAGGACTATTGGGCAGTGAATAATTAAAAAAAGAAAATGAATGTATGTTAAAAAAAAAAAAAACATAATCCTAGTTATATAGGAAGAAAGCCTTGAGCAAAATAAGACATAAGAAGTTCATATCAATTAATAGAAATTATTAACTCTTAGGTTCCATCACTGCACACTGCACACTGCATTTAATTTAATACTTTCCCTTCATTTATAAATTTACAGTACATGGAAATTTCGTATACCTTTTGGAAGGGGTATACAAAATCTGTCAGCACAGTGATGGACCTCACAGAATTAATATTTAACCAATATTTTCCACTTTTATCAACACCCACACCTGTAAAATATAAATTCATGCTTATGCTACTGTAGAGACAATTTCAAACGTAAAAATACACCTTGGTCCTTTTATGGCATCCCTGTTACATATGTCAGCTGTTTGTTAATCTGAAAGAAAATGGCAGCCATCACTGAAAATCCCAGTTACCCACAACCAAAGAAGAAGCACCTACCAAGGGTGTCCAGACTTATCCTGAAAGAGGCAGTGTGGCTGCAGGCTTTTTTTCCAGTACAGCAAGAGGTCGTATCAGCGATTCGAGGACTTGGATGACCTACCTGAACAGGTGGACTCAAGTGTATTCCAGTTTTTATGGAGAGAAAGCCTGTAGCCACAGCAGCTCTTTCCTGATACGATTGGACACACCTGGTCCATACCATTTCCTGCTGCTATTCAAATGCACTTAAAAACCCTTCACCATGGATGTTAGTGCCTTCTCTAAGTATTCATATCCAGCAACCTTTGTTTGTAGAGCCTCTGGTAATTTGGCTTTTTGTGCCGTCTGAGCTTTCTGGACAGTTGCTGCTTGGGCAGGTTTAGGTTTCACTGGTTTGTTGAAGCATAAGACCTACAGCACAATATTAAGTAACAGAATTGGGAAATCACGTATTTCTACTGTTACACCAAATTAGTCATTTCATATGGTCACATATTCTCATATTCAGACACATATTCTCTTCCAGTTCAGTATTACAGACAAAAGAAAATAGAAATGACACATGCTGCATAAGTTTCCTATTACATGTACAAACTGACTTTGCAGTTCACAGCCAGCAATTTCACTGACTAGAAGACTGATCAAACAGGACTTAAGCAGACCACACCCTACACTACTCTACACTACACTACACTATCTTTTATGATGACGTGGGCTTTACCCATATGAGAACCATTTTACAACACGTGAATAGCATAGCCTAAGCAAGCACAAAAAGGGTGTGGCACTTTCCAAAGAAACACATCCAATAAAAAAAAAAGTGTGGCAGTTTGATTTTGATACGACATTACTGCTGATTTCATCAAATATATACCTATCTACAGGCTAGTTACAAAATACTCATCACCTCACCCTTACATACATACCTAAGTAAGTATAATTTGACAAAGCTTTAACTCAAAGCAATGGTAAAAAACTAAACTGCCAGTGACTAATCCTTATAAAGAGACATGAAACATTTCATGACTGACAGATATGCATGTTACATAGGTGGAGTTGCTAATAGAACATAACATAGCATAGAAGTATATGGCTGAATGGCTGTACGCCCAAACCCACAGGAATCAAATGTCAGAATACCTTTTGAGAAACTTTGTCCACTAAGGGTTTCGTAACCATGTCAACCATATCACTTTTAGCTGAAGACAATGTGATGAAACACATTAGTATTGAGACACCTAAGGCTTATCCAAGTAGGTGTAACTGATGATGAGTCATGAGAAGACTTCTGGGGAGTAAAATGAGTTGCACTCTTTAAAAATACAGGTTCTTTGAGGTGAAGCCATCGGAAACCACTGTTTCCTACAAGAACCTTTTAACTGATGATTTTTAACTGATGGTTTAGTAACAGACTTTTCTGGGAACAGTACATCAACATCAGGAAACATTCAGGAACCTTTATTTTAATAAATATAAATGTGTGTGTTAGGTTGCAAAGACCAATTACTGAACTAACCTGAATTATCTCTTAGATATCAACCAACACAAAGGTTCTCAGTGAACTAGGGCTATTTCATAATTCCTCCAGGGTTTGAACATGTCAGCTGAGTAAAAAAAACCCATATAGCCTAAATATTTGGGTAAGCTGAGTAGTGGTGTAAATTAAAAAGGAGAGTGCTTATTCATTAAAACTGTAATTGATTAAAAATTCTAAAAATAGTCTTAGGATCTTTTTTCCAGACAAGGAAAGAGATATCCATGGTTGTTGAAAGAAAGTGAGAATAAGAGTTCTGACCTCAGACATCTGAGCTTCAGTGTTGCCATCAGCTCCTAAAGACACCATGGCCAGTGCAGCGGAGATGCTGAGAGGAGAGTAGAACACATTGTCCTTTTTGTTGCTTCCTCTGATCTTCTTGAACAGGTCAAGGGCGAAATGTGTGTTTGTCACTGACACAGACTCCATTGTTCCTATTTCTGAGGAAGAAATAAAAATGAGTACTGGCTGTGTCTGAAACGGCATACATGCTTCCTACTTATTCAGTATTCTACCACAGCAAGTCAGCCGAGTCCGAATAGAGTTCGAACAGTCGTGTCCAAATCTAATTTCTGTATAAAAAATGCTGCTTGCTGAGGCATTACACATCCACTAAGTCCCAAGAACTAAACACGTTAACAACACTGCTAACGAGACAACACAGGCAGCAAGGCATCAAGCCAGCTCCTTTCAGTTTCTTTAACACTTAGTTAAACCCTAGTTAACTAAGAACTAAATTCGTGCCACAGAGTAGCAGCAGATGGTGCTTATTTAACACACGTTCAGGCATCCACTTCTACTGTACTCTGACACATAACGTGGAGACAATAAGTTCTGTAAAACAGGTGTAACTCACCTCAGCGGGCGCTATGTCTACACTGCAGCCTCAGGTGTAATGCAGTCTTCCTGTAAATATGGATCAGAATGATTTGGGATATATAGTGGCGTTGCGGAGGCGGAGCCAACACGGAGATACCTTCTAGTCAAGTCAAGTCAAGTCAAGTCAAGTCAAGTGGCTTTTATTGTCATTTCAGGTCTGTACAAGTACAATTAAATTACGTTTTTCCAGAACAAGGGTGCCACATGGAACAAAACAACACAGTACAGGACAGACTGCAGAAAGTCCAACATGCATAACAATAAACAGAATAAGTAAGATTCAATTCTGAGTAGAGCTAATGAGTGTAAGGTGCATAGATATTTAACAGGTAGGTATTTGTAATAAGGTGCATAGAAGGTGCATGTACTCTTAACATGCTATGACGTTACATGCAGACAGCATATGTCGCACATGAAACATGAAACACAGCACTGAGGTAGTAACGTGTGAAAGGTATAAATAAGATCGTGGGGGTGAGGGGGTTTAGTGTAGTCTCTGTTGTTTAGAAGTCTGACTGCTTGTGAGAAAAAGCTGTTGCAGCTCCTCTATGTGGGCAGGGTCCAACACATAAGCCGCAGGCACCCAACACCACAGGTCCATAACCCTCCCAGTACACCAGGTATTGGAAGGCCCTCCTCTCCTTCTGGAGTCTAACAGCTGCCAAACAGCGTACCCAGAGATCTATCAACCATGACAGGAGGAGGGGGAGTGGAAGCGCCTCGTCTAGTGGACCCCCTGGGTTTCAACAGGGTAACATTAAATAATGGACAATTCTTGTAATGTGCAGGCAGATCCAACTTATAGGTGATGTCATTTAATTTACTCAGTACTTAAAAGGCCTGATGTATTTGGGCATTAGTTTTCTACTTCCCTCAGTTGACCAGAACCACTCTGGGTTCTAGATATAGGCTGGAGGGCTGAGGGTTCATTGGATTCACCCTTGTAAACTTTGGGGGTTCACCACTGTGCTGGGATAATACAGCGCTTCCTCCAACATTAGAAACATCTACCTCCACTACAAATGGCTTTGTTGGGTCAGGATGCTTGAGTAGTGGGGCTGTGGTGAACCTCCGTTTAAGCTCCTCAAAAGCACTCTCCACCTGAGGGTTCCAAAACAGTCGCTTAGCATTAACCTTACCCAAACAATAATTGCGAATAAAGCGCCTATAAAAGTTTACAAAATACAGAAACTGTTAAAGCTCCGGAATGGAATTGGGGATGGGCCAGTTAGCAACAGCCTCCACTTTGCGATCATCCATAATAACACCATCAGGACTAATAACATAACCTAAAAACGAATTTGCACCCATATGGATCTCGCATTTCTCTCCTTTTACATAAACTGTAGCTGATTGTCCAGAAGACGAGACAAAACCCTCCAGACATGTTGAACATGGGTGTGTAAATCGAGTGAGTATATCAGAATATCGTCAATATAAGCAATGACAAACTGACCCAACATGTCCCAGAGCACGTCGTTGATGTATGACTGGAGAACAGAGGGGGCATTCCTCAACCAGAAAGACATACAGTGAGTCCAAGAAGTATTTGATCCCTTGCTGATTTTCTTCGTTGGCCCACTAATAAAGACATGATCATTCTATACTTTTAATGGTAGATGTATTCTTACATGGAGAGACAGAATATTAAAAAGAAAATCCAGAAAATAAATCTAAGGAATATATATTAATTGATTTGTATTTCATGGAGTGAAATAAGTATTTGATCCCTCTTGCCAAACACACTCAATACTTAGTGGCAAAGCCTTTGTTTGCAAGCACAGCGGTGAGACGTTTGTTGTAGTTAACCACAAGTTTAGCACACACACCAGGGGGAATTTTGGCCCACTCTTCTTTGCAGATCCTCTCTAAATCATGAAGGTTGGTGGGCTGTCGCTTGGCAACTCTGACCTTCAGCTCCCTCCATAGATTTTCGATCGGATTGAGGTCTGGCGACTGGCTGGGCCACTCCATGACCTTAATGTGATTCTTCTTGAGCCAATCCTTTGTTGCCTTTGCTGTATGTTTAGGGTCGTTATCATGTTGGAAGACCCAACCACGGCCCATTTTCAGATCCCTGGCAGAGGGGAGGAGGTTGTCCCTCAGGATTGTGCGGTACATGGCTCCATCCATCTTCCCAGTGATGCGGTGAAGTAGCCCTGTACCCTTGGCAGAGAAACACCCCCAAAACATTATGCTTCCACCTCCATGCTTGACGGTGGGCACAGTGTTCTTGGGGTCATAGGCAGCATTTTTCTTCCTCCACACATGGCGGGTGGAGTTGAGGCCAAAAAGTTCAATTTTGGTCTCGTCTGACCACAAAACCTTCTCCCAATAACTTGGTTCATCTTTCAAATGATCATTGGCATACTTGAGGCGCGCCTCCACATGTGCTCTCTTCAGCAGGGGTACCTTTCGGGCACTGCAGGATGTGAATCCATTGTTGCGCAAAGTGTTGCCAATTGTTTCCTTGCAAACTGTGGTCCCAGCTGCCTTCAGGTCATTTGCTAACTCCTGCCGAGTGGTTGCAGGACGATTTCTGACCGTTCTCAGCATCATTGCCACCCCACGAGGCGAAATCTTCTTTGGAGCACCGGGCCGAGGTCTGTTGATTGTCATGTTATACTCTTTAAACTTTCTGATAATTGCACCAATAGTTGTTACTTTCACATCCAACACCTTACTAATCTTTTTGTAGCCCATTCCAGCTTTGTGAAGGTCAACAATTCTGACTCTGAGGTCCTGTGACAGCTCTTTGGTTTTACCCATGTTGGAGACTTGAAATCTGTGTGATCTGTCTGATTCTGTGGACAGGTGTTTTTCACACAAGTGATTAGTGAGAACAGGTGGCTTCAGGTCAGGTAACAAGTTGATTGGGAGTGTCTAACTGGTCTGTAAAAGCCAGAACTGCTAATGAATACTAAGGGATCAAATACTTATTTCACTCCATGAAATACAAATCAATTAATATATATTCCCTAGATTTATTTTCTGGATTTTCTTTTTAATATTCTGTCTCTCCATGTAAGAATACATCTACCATTAAAAGTATAGAATGATCATGTCTTTATTAGTGGGCCAACGAAGAAAATCAGCAAGGGATCAAATACTTCTTGGACTCACTGTAACCGTGTACTCCTAGTACCCCGTAGTGGTGTGGATGGCTGTCTTCAAGTCGTCATAATCCTGAGCTAGCGCCTCCTTTATGTACTCCTCCATAGCCTGGTCTTCCGCCTGTGTAAGCGGGAAAACACGGGACTTAGGTGGAATTTGGTCACTAACTAGATCACAGTTGTATGCCCTGGACGGTGGTAATTTAATGGCGTTGGTCTTGTTAAATACCTCCGCCAGATCGGCATGTTCGGGGGGAATATTCTGTGTGAGAATATTCAAGCTGCATGGAATGGATTATCACAAGACACTATTCTCTATAACGCCTATATGTGGAGCTCAATAAATACTGCCCATGAGGCTTTTTTTTTCATTATTTATTTTTTCTGCTTACCATAATCTTTTTTTGATATCTGAGACTTCCTTTTTATTATATATTGAATTCATATATATTTTATATATATATATATATATATATTTATTTATTTATTTTTCTGATGATATGCATCACATAGAATTTCCAAAATTATGCTTTTTAAAAAAAAAAAAAAAAATTGCCGTCAATCACCAATGACCACATACAAAAGGTATATGTGAAACATATGCAACCTTTACTGCCACCCTAAGTTTAATTTATATGGTATTTGCTAAACTTTGTAAGTGAAGTAGGGCAGCAACCAGGAATGTTTATTGTATTTATTGCTGTTAAATTCCAGGGAACACTTTGTATAAAAAGATACAGCTGGGGGTAACAGTGTGCAATCTTGGATAAAGCACAGAATATTTCAAACTATTTAAAAAATATATATATATTTCATCTGACATCACCGTGTCCCAGCACAATAACGTGGAGGGAGGCCTTGCTCAACGGCAGAGGCAAAAAAAGTCATCTCCAGTGAACCAGCTGAAGTCCTCTTTTTGATGAGGTCGGGATAGACACAGGGGCACTGCGCAAATGGTTTTATTTACGTAACATGCCTTGCACAGCCTAGTAATGTCTAATTCTGAAGTAATTAGAATAATTAAGCAGGATTTCTATTATTTAATAAATTGTGCAGTCTGCATAGAGCATAAGTAAAATTTTCAATTTGGTACAGCAAAGCCACCTAGGGATTTTAGCAGCTGCAATACTGCTAGCCTAATCCTAGAATGCCTATTATTCCATATAAATTTTAAAACCATCAATCAAAACCAGAAAAATATTTTGGGGGAGCGAGAAGTCTTAATGTAAAAACACAGTGAGGTTAGTCGGGGCAACACACCTATTTTAATTGTTGCAATCTTACCTTGCAAAGAAACTTGAAGGCTACTCCACCTTTCCATATCACGCGTTTGCTTACTTAACGTACCAAAATTGTTTTCTCTGGCTGATTTATAGATATCAGGATGAATAACAATGCCAAGATAAATAACGAATCCTTAACCGGAATTACTGAAGGGATAGAGGTGGTTCTGCAAAGCATATTTAACAGTATTAAAGCAGATTCAGTCCAGTTCATCTTTGTAACTGTTGCAACTACATTCTTTACATAAAGTATATTCTGTTTCATTAATAAGTGTATAAGTTGCATTGTAATACAGGTTTCATTTTGTACTAGCAACAATACTTCTATTTAAAATCTCAGCTTAGTCACGTGAAAGCTTTTTAAACAATTTAGCAATAACGTCTATAGTGGTCACCAGTGGCTTGCTGTTGGTATGAATGGTTTAATGAACGCTCCCTAAGATTTAAAGATGATTCCCTTGACTTCCCAAATTTTTGGCCACAGATTAGGGAGAAAGGCTTATAACCTGAACGTTGTAAGGGGTCTTTTCCTTTTCATAACAAGAGAGAAATTAATACAGTTTTCTGATCCCTAGTCTGATCCCAAATTTATTTGCAAAATTAATAGAATCCAGTACAAGAGGTCCCACTAATTTCCCAAGTTCCAAGTATAACTCAGACGGCAAGCCATCAAAACCTTCTGGAAGCACTTTACAGCTTTATGCACTTCTTCTATTTTAGGGGGCATTAAGAAAATCATTCTCTGAATGTGAAATAACTGGAAGCTGTAAATCATCTAGGATGTTTTTTACATCGAGATGCACCATTTTTTTTTGCAACAATAAAACACAACACAAAGTTTCTAATGATTGAATCTTACTTTCTAAATTATCAAGATGTTGTTTCTGTAATTAAATTCTAATAAAGGATTTCGTTACCTCCCACAGAATTTGTGTATTGCTGCTGTGATATTTGTTAGTGGAAATGAAAACCAGGAAGTCAGCTTGTTGAAACTTTGATGAAACAGTAGAATTGGTCTATGACCTATTGAAACAAGGAAAGGACTAACAAAATTTTAATCAATCCTACAATAAGACTTGTGTCTATGGGAGTAAAAAATATATTCTATGAATATATCATTATTTTGAATGCATTATTTTTAAAACATCATAAATTAATAATGTTAGGGTCTTGATCAAATTGATTCAAAAGTTTAGTGGATAGTGGAATATAGGTATCAGGGCAGGATTTATCAAGCTTAGGATCCATTACAGCATTGAAGTCACCATAATCTAAAAGGTGAGAATCAGATAGGGGTTTTTTAACTGGACTTTTTAATAACTAGCCGGGTCGTGCCCAATCAGACTTTCATAAGAGCAAATCTACCGTCTTTGTCATTCCTCGTATGATCAGTAGGCAGGGGCAGCTTCCTTTCAACCAACATGGTTGCACCTTTAGTTCTATTGTAAGCAGATGGAGAAACGGCAACCTTTTAGTATTTATTTTGAAAGTGAGAGACATCACATTGTTTTAAGTGTCTCCTGTAAGAGGGCAATCGAGACAGATTCTCAGTGTGTATATTTAAGAACTCTTGTTCGTTTTATTGACAAGTCCATTTACATTAAGTGACAAGTACATTAAGTCCGCCTGGACTTCCCACCGTGAGAGCCTTTGGGGCCTGTCAAACATCAGCATTTTTACATTATACTCCAACTTAACCTGAAGTCAGGAAAGACCGTCAGTGTATTTTGCGCATACCTCACTGTATATGCCTTTCAAGCATAGTAAAGAATGCCCGCCCAATCCTGCCATCTTAAGACCTTAAATTAGGGTGCGCAGTTGACCAAGTTGGTCCGGTCTCTGTTTGCCCATATACCACGGTTGTTTTCTATCTCACTGGCCTTTTGAGTTTTGGGATCCAGATGGAATGAACACTGCCTACCGCAATCTTGAATCTTCCACTGCTTCTGGTAGAACCAACCAACCAATTGTATGTTACGCCTTGTTATTATTATATCCTCTAGGTCCGTCATCTTTGTTTTTGTCAAATTTTGTCTATTTATTTGTCCCCCCCCTTAAGCTCTGTCAAACCGCACGTCAATCTTCTTCTTATTGGTGGCCGGAAACGGAATTCACCCTACTCTGTCCATTCAGTACCGGGATCAACTCTGTCATGAAAATTATATCTTGATTTGCAAACTTTACAGAGCTTCAGGATGGAGAACATCTTTGAGGAGTTTAGGGGTCATATTTCTTGTGTGACATTCCTGTTGTGAAGACATGGGGGTTTTAAAAAACATGTACAATGTAAAATGCGTCTTAAGTTCACCTTGAGATAATGGAACAATACCTAGTGGTTGGGGTTTTTGAAAGGTATTAGAAAGCGATGGAGGTGGCATTAGGATCACCTACTGAAACATTGTACAAGTATGGGAAGCTCTGTACCCCAACTGATTTTACCATCTAAATTCATCTGCCCCAAGGGGTAAACTTCTTTAGATCCAAAACCCAGCGTCCTGATGGTTTTTTGTTTTGTGGAAGTGAATTTATTTTTTACAGGAATGTGGAATGAATACAGGTCATGGGAGATTCTAATAACCCTGAAAAAACCATGCGACAAGGTGACCTTAAGTCCTTTGACAAATCCGTTTGGCAACGCTGGGCGCGGGGGTGCTGGGATAAAGGGTTTTTGTGTTTCCCCCTCAGGCACGGAAACGATATTTATTCTCGTATAGAATTTCCGCACTGGGAGCTCTTCATAGCCACGACCCCTGCACTGAACAGATGGCAAACTCGTCCTCACCACTGTCATTAAATGCTTTTCTTCAAGCAAATAAATATTTTCATGCTTTTAAAGAGTTACTGGCTGTAAAATGTTGTTTCAGCATTTATTGAGGTGTCGGGATAGGGCACACATCAGTCTAGCGCAGACT